>MU184295.1:93900-151208 GCA_016904865.1 Pissodes strobi | reverse complement strand
GAAAATATAAAAATAAACAATGAGATATTCGGAATTATTACGAACACGCGGCTCCACTCGGCGCCGCCGGGTAACAGCCCTTGGGAATGCACCAATAGAAATGTAGGAACTCCCTCCTCGCAACGTTTCTCGTAGGACCCGTAGTAATTTTTTGAAATTTAAGAATGGGCACATTTCAGGCCGGACGCCATCTAGCGATGAGGCCTTTTTTCAGTTCGAGGTTGAATAATTATTCCCTATATAAACAAAGTCCGTACAATATCATACCTTTATCCTTCTCATTATCAAGAATTTTAGGCAAATTCAAAAAGCTGATAAATGCTATAAATTTAATTCAACAGTGGGTACGAAATCCAGCTGAGATAAAAATTTGACAATTATTTTCCTGAAGCGACTGAAACCTATAAATTCCTACTTTTAACTTGCAATGAAACGAACGAATAGTACAATTTTTTAAGTATTACCAGAGACAAGGAAGAGCCTGGTAACTGGCCCCGTAAATTTATCCGCTGTTCTTTATCTCTTTTTGTTTCACGTAACTTCCTATACTTATTTCCTTGTCATTCATCTAGACAAGCGAACGTAGGTGGAGCAGTCATTGCTTTCCTCGTGGTTGCCAAGTTGCCTCCAGTTTCTGTATAGAAATTTTAATGTTTTTTTTTGCTTACGCTTGATTAAGAAATAAAAGATATACCATGAATCAAGTTTTCAATTTGACAACGCTGCACTAGAACGGTGACGCGCGCCGATGATGAGCCAGGTTTGGCATTTTTGTAATGGCCGCTTTGTTTGGTTTTGCTGTTTACCTAAACTATTGACTTTACTAGTGATTACAGTGTATATTATTTAATTTGTGCTTTTTAACAGGCAGTTTAAGATAACAGTGAAATGAATTGTGTTGACGTGTGAATCTGCAACGTCTTTGTCCTTATACTCGGTTTGTCCTAGCAGCGATTTCAAACGGTACAAAGCCATTCGGAGCTTGCGCATAGCGATATAAGCGTCGCTTATATTGCTATGCGCAAACTCCTGATGGCTTTGTACCGTTTGAAATCGCTGCTAGAACAAACCTATTATTTGCATTTGTCATTCAAATGAACCTATGCCACTTTCGTTTTGTTTTTGCTTTCATTTCTTAAAGAAAGGTTAGTTACCCAGAAATAATAATAGAAAATGGCATTAGCGCAATTTAATTCAATTTCTGTTAAATCTTAAATCCACTTAATCAATAAGTGAAAGCCTTTATAACTAATAATGATAATAAATATTTATGTTTATATTAAATTTAATAAATGGTAAGGAAGTCTATTTGGCCATTCAGTTTTACAATGTTATTTCTTTTAGTGAGATTGATTAGTATTGTATGTAAGAAAAATATATATCAAAACCAAATAAATGACATTTTCGGTTATATGGGAGTATTTATTTAGTTGGACCTCCAAATTTTTTAAAGAGATATGAAAAAAGACAAGATGGTTAATTTGAATTTGGCGGGCAAATGACAGCGTCCGCCTCGTGCGCCATCTGCGTTCACTTGCCCTGAAGACAGACAAAGAAGGCATGACAGCTTTCTCTCTCTCTTGGATGATTTATTAACATTGAATTGCGCGTCTCTTCCTTGTATCTGGTATTACCCATTAAATTTTGCTAAATATTTATGTATTCATTTATTGACGAGCAGCGCCCATTTAGCAGATAAATACAAAGATAACACAATCACAACATGTATGATTTCAACAAAAAGTCCTTACATCTAATATATTTACAAAAAAACTACAAATTGCCAATATCCACTGTCATTTACCATCATACAAACACGTAATACTAACAAAAATACAAATTACCAACCCGAACCCAGTGTGTGCAAACGTCTCAAGAATTTAGACCGCAAATCGAAGAAATCCAAAGTAGATCTGGATATAAAAGAATTAAAAGCATAATTTGTTCTGCTTGTCGGCTGGTACCTAAAAGAAGAGAGTTGATCTCGTAGTTCGGTACGCGACATGCAGACTCCTAGTTTGCTCAATAGAGCAGTGCCAGTTAACGATATATTAAACAAAAGTAAAAAGTTGCTCTCTACGACAAGATATTTTTGTAGAGCAAGTTCGGTTTTGAGCATATCGTATAACTGAGAACGATGAAGATAGTCTATATCAATATTTGACGTAGAGGCAACATATCTAAAAGAAATGGTGCTGAAACTGTTCATTTCTACTCATATGGACAGCATAGTTAGATGTACACACGCTGCTGGATGCTTACTAGAGATGACTCCTCACTAGAGTAGAGTACAGCAACTTGATGAACGGTAGCGTCCTAAACGACTTAGCAATAATGGCGGAAATGTGAGGGATAAAGCTCAACGTGCTGCCAAGCAAAATACCAATACATTTTATATTGAAGATCATATTGCGGCGAGAATTATTGATCAGATAATTAAAATAAAACGAATTTTTTGAGTGAAGGGCATAAAAAGCACTCCGCAACATTGGGCTTCAGTCGGTTCATACCACATCACTGAGCAAGTTTGTCAACATCCGACTGCAATTCCTCACACCCTGACACAGAATTTCAAGTCATCAGCAAATAAAAAGTAATTGATGTGCGTGATAAACACATTAAAAAGCAAGATACCAAAGTGGAGAGCCCTGAGGTACACCACAACACAGTTAAAGAGAAAGTTGTTGATCGGAACAGACTGGACCCGATCTGTGAGATAGCTCTCGAGCCAATCCTGGAGCGAACCTGCTCACACCCACATCATTCAACTTCAACTTCCCAATCAAGGCTTTATGTTCAACCCTATTAAATGTCTTGGAAAAGTTTGTTTTATGGCAGTGGCACACACACTCAAGGGAGATCATATGGCGCTTGACGAGCGGTGTGTGCGCGAAGATATTGATTGACACGGTTCTTGAATAGTTGTAGTTTTAATTAGGGGGAAACAGATGTCCTGGGAGTGAGTTCCACAGTGATGCAGTTAGCCAGACAAAGGAGTTCTTGTAAAGCGATGTTCTAGGTGTTTCCAGTTGTACGATGAACTGGTGCGCTCTCGCCGTCTGTCGGGACTGTCTGAAAGGCGTTGCCAGGGGCGGGATGAGGCGGGCTAAATCCTCGGAACATCTGCCGTAAAAGTATCTGTAAAACAAGGACATCTCGACCACATGTCGGCGGTGTTCCATACTATTCAGATTCCGAGTCAAGTCCGGGTCGCCGACGAGACGCACAGCTCTCCTCTGAATGGAATACAGTTTTTCGCTGCGAAATAGCACAGCAAGCTTCTGGGAGGCTGATTTTGCGATGTTAGCAACGTGGTCATGCCAGGACATATTGCTGTTGACTAAGACACCCAGTAATCTGATTGACGAGGATGAAGGAATGATCGATCCCCCCATAATGATGTCAGCGCCCGGCGTATTGGCCCTCCTGGTAAACGTGGCCGCTTGGGCGTTTGCTGCATTGAACTGGACCAAATTTGTGTCGTCCCAGGTCGTAAATATAGATGAGGAACAGAGTATTGCGCTCTGAGATACGCCCGCGTTAATGTCTGAGATGTGTCCATCAACTGCAACATGCAGAGATCGGTTCTTCAGAAAACTGTCAAGCGAGCTGCAAAGAGGGGCTGGCAGTCCGAAGGACGGTAGTTTGTTGAGCAATCCGTCATGCCAAACTCTGTCGAATGCCTTTGAAATATCCTACGCAATCGCTGGAGACTCTCCGTAGTTCCCAATTGTCCTACTCCACATATATCTCCTGTCGACCTCCCTTTGCGAAAGCCGTATTGATTATCGCTGATTATTCTCGAGGTACTTGAGTAGTTGTTGATTGACTACACGTTCCATGACTTTGGAGATTATTGGAAGCAAGGCAATTGAGCGATAGTTTGAGGACGTGGTTTTCTTGCTTTTTTTTGAAACAGGTTGCACTCGAGCGACTTTCCAAGAAGATGGGTAAATCCCTTTTCGGTAAGACCGAGAAAAAAGCCTGGAAAAAACGGGTGTTAACTCGTTGGCGCAGTTCTTTAACACGATGGCAGGTATTCCGTCCGGTCCTGATGCCTATTGCGTATCTAGTTCTTTAAGGATTTTACGAATATCACGGTGATGAAACTTGACTTCTGCCATGGTATTGTTGATGTTCGATGTGGTGCCTTCGGGAACGGCTAAGCTACAGTGCGATGAAAACATTTTGGCGAGCGTGTTTGCTTTTTCCTTGGCTGTCGTCGCCGTGATGTCACGTTCGTCTGTCAAAGGTGGAAGAGACGTTTTTGTAATGTTATTACTTACCGTAAAATGGGGTCAATAGAAAATGCAGGGTGATTGAAAAAAAAAGAAACTTACTTTAAAAATTTCCACCTTGCAACTCGAAATGTTACTCCAATCCTCGACAGAGATCAGTTAACCTATTCTGACGCACAAAAGGAGCATCGATGTTGGTATTGTTGGTAACACTGTTTTAGTATTGCTCATCTATAGCATTTAAAGATCCTTTACACAAATAGTGCACTATGTAAAAATCGACCTCTCCTATTGGTCGATCCATCTCGTATTACGATATGTCTGCGTGATGCAATCAATTTCTATCAAGAGCTCTTGTAGTGTAGAGGTTTAAATCGTTGGATCTCACCTGGAAAACGCGGGTTCGAACCCCGTTGCTTTTTTTTATTTTTTTTTTAAAGATTATGTTTCTAAACAGCTTCTTTTTCTTGATTTTGGGTATGTCTTGGGTTAGATTGGATTAGCAGCTGGTTAGTTTCCTTTTCTTGAGCCCCCCTAGCGAGCGAAGCGAGCGGAGGGCCATGCGGATCGACCAATGGGAAAGGCCGATTTTTATATAGTGCACTATTTGGATCTTATAATGCTCATCTATAGGTATGATTGCCGGAATTTTTTTGACACTGTGAAAACTTTATTCGTAGCTGTGAATTACAAGCAGGTAAGTCGTTAATTTTTCGGTCAAAGTAGGTTTCAGATCTTTGGCTTACATTGCCGTTTTTAGAAATCTTCAATAATTTAACTTTTTTAATTATAACCCAATATTTGATATAACCTTCCTTTTAATTTAATTTCGGGTTGAATAGAAAGGCGTTTCTATTCACCCCGGTATTAACAAATTTCGTTTGTTCGCAGAAATGTCACGCGTTATAAGCCGGATCCTACGGGCAAAAGATATAAAAAAGTGGATCATGGAGTTTTAAAGCAAGCTCTTGCTTCAATTGCCCAATTGATAACATATGGAATCCATTATTTTGTGCTTTGTCGACATCATGAAAACCGTAATTCAAAGCACCAAGGACGTCAAATAGCCCTAACAAAACAAGAGGAAGATGTATTATTGGTCCACCAATTAACGGTGTGTTCTGACTGGCGATACCCTCTGGACTCTTTCGACGTTAGAATGATTGTGAAATATTACCTAGATGGCAGAGGCAAGACAATAACGAAGTTTAAAGAAAATCTCCCTGGTAGCGACTATGTCTATTCCTTCCTAAACCGTCATAGAGACAAGCTGAGAACAAGGGTTTGTCAGAATATCAAGCGCTCAAGAGCTGCTGTTTCTCCGTAACTATTAATTCTTATTTTGATAACTTAGCCATGGAATTAAAGGACATACCACCGTCGAATATAATAAACTGCGATGAAACGAACCTGACGGACGACCCGGGCAGGAAAAAGTGATATCGAAAAGGGGCTGTCGCTATCCAGAACGCATATGTAACACGTCGAAATCAGCTGTTTCCCTCATGTTCGCTGCTTCAGTAGATGATAAGTTGTTACCACCCTACGTAGTATACAAGGCCAAAAACCTCTACACTTCTTGGACAGTTGGTGGTCCAAAGAATGCCCTGTATAATCGAAGTGTATCTGGTTGGTTTGACGCGATCTCCTCAGATTGGATTGAAAAGATCTTAATACCAAGCCTAAAAGGGCTACCAGGAAAAAATACGTAATTGGTGACAATCTGAGTTCGCATTTTACTGCTGGTACAGTATCTGCGTGTGAAAAACACAATATCTCATTTATTTTTCTCTTCAACTCACTAGATGTAGCGTTCCTTAAAGCAGCCTGGAGACAGATCCTTGAAAAATGGAAAATGGGGCCTGGGTCAAAATGCTGTACGGTCCCAAAGGATAAATTTCCTCATTTGTTAAATAACCTACTAAACGCCGTTGAAGTGAACGCAGCAAAAAACATACAGTCTAGTTTCAATAAGTGTGGAATAGTTCCACTAAATAGGGATAGAGTCTTAGAACGACTTCCACAACAACCACTTAATGGAGCAGATGACAACATAAACGAGAGATTTAACAACTCTTTTGCAAATCTTCTACGGACGATGAGGTATGGAGATGGCTAAACTGAAAGACGTTTTCTTTCAGTTTAGCCATCTCCATACCTCATCGTCCGTAGAATTCAAGTGCCCGCTGGCAAAAGCGTTGTAGGTGCATTTTTTTAAAGTTCCTCCAATAAAGCATCGGCAGATGAAGAATTTCAACAAGAAAATACCGATTCGGGCAGTTCTATCGATACAACAGACACAGATTCGGACCCGGAAATGAGTTTGCCTTTAAGTTGTTTCAGGAAAACCGTGGAATGTGCTCAAGATAATAGCCGCGTTCGTTTTTGTCATCTTTTTCCTCGATTTGCTCTAACATTTTGACAGGCACGTGACTTGGATTTTCCTTTTAAATACACAGAACTCGTGATTGTCAAATTTTCAGAGCAAGGCGAGGAAAAAGATGACAAAAACGAACGCGGCTAATATGTCCTAAGAAAATGTTTAGGTAATGAATACTCCGCTACCAACTTCCATGGATGAGCCAGTTACAAATGAACAATCAATCAGCTTTGAGGGTAAATTATTTCATCAGGTGTTTCACATTTCATCCGATCTGATAGAGAAAGGAATTTGGCTCTTGGTGTGCTTTCCAACTATAATTTAGCTGCGTCCATCCGCCATTAGGAGGCAAAATTATGACGGGTTTGTATTATTAGCATAGGATATTCAGATATTTTCCTTCAAATTAATTATTTTCCAGACATCTACCTATAAAACATGATATTAAAATCATAAATATTTTAAAAATTCCGAGCCCAAGTTAATATACCAAAGTTATACAGATTATGTTAATTTAATTTGATAACTATTCCAATGAAAATAAACAAACTGACTAGGTATAATAAACTCACTGAAATTTACCCATAAAAAATTTTAAGGTTCTGGATTCGTAATTGCAGCAAATATAATGAGCAGACCTTAATAACCACAGGTTTTAGACCTATAATTATTATCCAAATTAACCAATTTATTAATTATTACACTTATCATAGCACATTATGTTAATATAGAGGTGCTTACAACTACAAGTTTATTGTAAAGTATTGCAACACGTTTTTTTTATAATTGAACCCCAATGATTTTTTTCCCCAATTAATTTTAAAAAAATGAACCTAGCCCCGGAGAGTCCCGTTACAAAGCCCGGCCCCTGTCGTGGGGTCGTTTGAGCGCCACCCGTTCTAGCCAACTAAACGGAAAAATCTCGGCATGTGTTGTACCGAGTGGCTAGATTCGCTCATAAAATTAACCGGTTCCTAATTTCGAACTATCCAAAAAAAATGAGAATAATTATAGCACTCTAATAAACCAACTTAACCTATCAAAAAAAAAACACAATCTAAAAATTTAATGGACACTATATTTGCTACTAAATTCTTTTTTTTTTGGCAAACACAGCAACAATCTATCTGGAGAAAATGGTTATATTAAAAAAAGTGGTTGAGTAGACAAAAGAATGTTAAATGACTTAAAATAATTAATAAAATAAACAGTATGAAGATTGTACGTACAGAGGCCAATTCAGTTGGAAAACCTCAGTTCTATATGCCTTATCACTAAATGCACTAAACTACTTATCAAAGTGATCACTTGGCGCAGACTAAGCTTCTTACAACTAGGTATGCGTGCGCTAATAGCTGCACTGATGGTGATAATATGCCGCAATGAGCGGACACAATGATTAGATCAAAAAAACTTGAGAAGTTAATAAAAGCACCAGATCAGATTAAAAATATGGTTAGCTTGATTCATATGATAAAAAGATAAAATTCAGAGCAGTTATATCTGCCGACTAATTAATGAAATGAAAAATTAATGAAATGAATGAAGTTATCCAGCCAGCACTTATCTTTTAAAATGAGAAAACAAATCAAAGCAATTTGATTAACTGGTCCGATAAACCAGTGAATAAATGTAAATTAAATTAATTAAAATCACTGAGCTACCTCAAGTCAATGTTTGATTTATATCAATAAAAGTAAACGAAGATTAAACATAAGACACAATGAAACATAAAACGTATACCCAAATCCCGTCGTCGAACTCTGTCGATGGCCTCTAGTGCGGGAACCACAGCAGTTCTTTAGCAGAAGTTCTGGCCCAGCAGAAGAAATTGGTTCATCAAGTAAACCTGGCCCAGCAGAAGAAGTTCTGGCCCAGCAAAAGAAGTTCTGACCCAGCAGAAGACGTTCTGGCCCAGCAGCAGAAGTTCTGGCCCAGCAAAAGAAGTTCTGACCCAGCAGAAGAAAATTGCAGTCCTTCAAATAAACTCTGGCCCAGCAGAAGAACCCGCACTCGGACTTGAGGGTATATTAGAGGAGATTCGACGGTCTCGGTCTTATGGGACGAACGTGGAAGCCGCTAGTACAGCTTGTAGACCCCGAATAATCGGTCGTGTCAAAACACAAACAGAAACGCACGATAAATCCCCTCAAAAGGGTTGTATTATTTCACAAGACGCAAAACGTGCAGTCTGGCAAACATTTCCCAGGCGAGCAAACTTAGCAAAGAGCCCTCTCCAACGTTCCGTCTTCCGTCAATTTGCCCTAAATTAAATACTGACTGCGACACAAGTAGTAATGGGCTGAAAACTTGGCGAGTGACTCGATACAAGGAATAACTCTAAGAAAATAAACGCCCCAATTCTCGCCTATTATGATGATAAATGACGGCGGAAGCCACGAATAGTGAGCCAAAATTACATTCTTCCAGAAAGGCTAGGAAATGCTCTGACAGAAATAATAAACCTTCAAAATTCTAAATCGAGAATGAAAAACGCGCGATACGTAGCCCATTCCTATTATTTGGCAAAAACCTTACAAAAAAACTGGTCAGCTGTACCGAACGAGAAATATATTTAAAGCAGAGGTCCAAAAACGATCTCCGGAACATCAACCTAGGGTTCTCAAAAGGTAATAGAATATTCAAACTGAAATTAAATTATGGTTCAATAAGTCAAATGCAACTTATTTGCAGGTTAACTGAATTCTTTAAAAATATAAATCGATTCGCTGGCTGTTTACGATAATATAATGCAAATCAAGCCAAGTTAACTTAATAATAAGGTACATACATCGCTTATCAACGAAAATAGATAATCACAATGGATTCTAAAAGCTAATACGAATATGTAGCTAATCTATACTTAAAATATAGGTAATTTTACATTGAGAAAAGAGGCAATTTCAAGCGAATTATTAAATTCAGAATTAATAAACCGATGAGTGCAAAATACAGCATAATATTTCCCTAAATACGGCATATAAATGAAATTTTAAAATTGGCAAAATCGAACTGTTACAGTATAACCAGCGACAGTCTTACTTGCAAGCTTATCAATATTCTTTGTTTTCCTTGAATACATTTTTAGTTTAAACAAAGCAAATGTTTTTACAATAAGTTCCTTTAGTTTATGACAAATAGGAATATCTATATCTAAAATGACATTTAGGAACAAAAAAAATACGTCTATATTTTGACCTATTAGAATTGGGATATATTTTTGAAATATAGGTTCCATGTCAACAAAATAAATAAAATACATTTTATAGAAAACAAAGCATTTCCTTTAAATACCTTGATGTTTACAAACTTGTATAGAGGTGTTTTTGATGCTACACTACGTACACAAATATCACAAGTTTTTGATCTTAGTTTAATACTTTGCATTAAATATTACGCAATGTTGTATAATGAATTCATGTCTGTAATTAAGATTAAGCCTAGAAACACTAATGTTTTTGGGTATTGACACTTCGCTATATCTTCCATCACCCCTTAACACACAGATACAGACACTAAAGTTTTATGTTGTTATGAAACTCCTTAAATGTTTTTAACCACACTATATTTACAACAAACTAAAGTTACACCAATAATTACGTTGTTATAAGGCAAAAAGGGAAAACCAAAATACGAAAGAACACGTTAACACGAGGTAAACAAAGAATATTTTGCTTCGTCCGCCATGAGGAGGCAAAACTAGCCTGGCCAATAAAAATCGATACATCGATTATCGCCACTGTCTTGGCTGTGTCCAACGGATTGAAGCCGCTGCATGATTTTGACGTTAGACACCTAGGCTGCATGCAGCCGCTTTTTAAAGCGACTGCAAGAAAATCCAGCGAAATAATTTTCGCTGAACCGCTTTTTAAAGCGACTGCAAGAAAATCCAGCGAAATTATTTTCGCTGAATGCTGCCAACAGCGATCCATCGCTACCGAATTGTAAGTTATATACGAGTTTGTTTGTTTTATTTTTGATTGTGATATTGTGCAAGCAAAATTGACCTGCCAAAAAACAGGAAGGTGGCAAGAACTGATCCAGTGTGAAAAAACTGTTTTTTCTTCAAACGTCAGTAAATTCGTCATTACTCGACTGTGTAGGCGGCAGTGAAGTTTCGTTTTTCCTCCGCCGGAGCTTTACTTTTCACTTTTCCGCCGGCGGAGGTAAAAGTGTTATCATAGCAACATAGATGCAATACAAACAAATATCAAAATAAGCGTCAACAACTCAAGAGTTATTAAACTAAAATTTGTATTTATCACTTAATGTGTGACTGCATTTCTAAAAATCATTAATTTAGGAACAAATTGGTTATTATTTAATCGAACTTACCCAATAACTGCTTATCAATACGGAATTAAAACGCAATCGAAAACGCAATTTTAAAAATATAATTATTGTTGACAGTGTCCACTGACAGCTTCATATTACATTACTATAGCAACAACCTGAGCCTATTCACCGACACCGCACCGGTCTAAGCCGCCTTGCGAACCCACTTATCTTTAATAATAATTATTATTACTATTAAAAAGCGACGTTTTTGCATTAATTTGTCGACATTTGAAGAAAAAACAGCATATTTTATTTGGAGGAAAAGTTACTTTTCATGGCTTGCTCTCTAAACACGAGCGCGCCATGAAAAGTATTAGTTTTCCTCCATATAAAATAATATACTATTACCTTCTTCCCTGTGCTTTCAAGGTTTATGGATGTTGTTTCGCCCATTTCCATGCAAATTCCAATTACGTTGTGGTCGGCAGTGCTTGATAAATTAGATACTTTATGAGTTACGGAGTTATATAACTCTGAAGATGTATCTTTCGTAAATAATTCCAAAATAAAATCGTTCATACTGAAAAATTGGTCAATTATTATTTTCTTTTGTTTCTACAGTACGAATAAATTATGACAGTCGGTCGGACACTCTGCTCCACCTCAAAAGCCGTCTAACAGAATCGAAAGCGCTGAATGCAGCGCTTTAAATTGTTTGTTGGAGAATTTTTCCCAGTTAAAGACGAGACACCATCTACGCCAAAAAGATACATTTTAAGGTTAAGTGTGCACCACAATGATCTAAACTAAAAAATTTAGCTTTGATTTGTTACGTTTTTAGAGAAATAAAACTTTTTTTTACAAGTGGTTGTTTTTTTTTTAGTTTTAAAATCGAATAATTTATTCACATTCTGAATGATTCTATCAAAGACAATTATACTACGAATAATTGTCTTTGATTCTATACGCCCCCGACGGCGGTCGATAGCAAATTTCGTTGAAAATAAATGGATGTTTTTATTCACCCCTCTGCAAGGGCGAATAGAAAATAAGCACTTTTAAAAATTTTCCGAAAAATTATTTTTTTTAAGAAACAGCTATGGCTTAATTCTATTATAGTGAAAGTAACCTACATTTTGATATATCCGTTTACTAAAAAATATATATCCAACTGTTTCAAATGAAGCAATGAATTTGGAAATTTTACGGAACTGCCTTTGCTATCGACCAGAAATTCCTGGAGCCACTGGGGCATTGCAAAAGTTTATTCCTGATCCTTTAATTGTGTTTGTCCTTAGTTTCGTCGATCACACGTTTGCGTTCGTTTCTCGCTTCGACATATAATTGTATTATCTAGCTCTTGGTAAATGTGGTGCAGTAAAGTGATTTGAAACTTGATATATCATAGCGCCCAGACTTACTACGTTTGCATTAGTATCAAAAAGTAAGATTGCGCAATGTGAGCTAATATCGAGCCTTTTTAGGCAAATTTCAGATAATTCATCAATATCGCCGTTGGATGTAAAAGGGCTACTTCTTATACCAGGTGATATACTGAACTGAGCATGAACTACTTGAGATATATTTAGTTCATGTAGCAAATGCCCTTGGATTGAGTGGGCATATATTGACACACATTGAAATTGTTATAATAACATTACTGAAAGATCTCAAACTGTTTGAAAGACAGTTTGCAACTGCTCTCATCTATCTACAAAACTACTTTATTCTTAAGTAACCTTAATATAAGGAAAATTCACTGAGAAACTAAAACATAGAACGGACCGTGATTGAACTCTTAAGTCATGTTAATATACAGCCTCAATAGAAGGCATATTATATGCCGATATCGCACTGTATCGTTAAAAAATTGGTCAAGCACTCTTTAAATAATAATTTTTATATAATCTAAGTATCTCCCTAATTAACCTAAATCGACCTCTTCTCCCCATTCTAACCTACGTTTCAACAAACCTTCATTCAACCTGTGCTTACATAAAAACTCACCATTCAAAAACAACACCGGTATTTCATATCGGTACAGTCGTAACCACCGAACATTCTCTTTTCTAGAAATATCTACAGTCTCAAAGTCAACTAAATGCAGATAAGGAGACAACTCTGCTTTTAAATCGTCGCACAACGGACAAGGATCTCTGGAATAAAGGGTCAATTTTGGCAACTTATTTTTTAAGGGCCGCTCTCCCCTACCAAAAAAAAAACACGTTTAGAATACATATATTAATAAACTCTATTAAAAATATATAATATCAAATATAAAATTATAGCGAGTACAATATAATATATTTCTTGGTCTTATAAGCTATATAGCAAAATAGTATGATAAAGATGTATTAGAAAGAAAATTGTTTTCATTGCTTGGCTGTGATAACTTTTTCATAAACCGAAGACAACCATAATGATGAAAAGATACAAAAAAATGCCTCAACACTTGACAACTCGCACGGAAAAAGTGGCGAATCGCACAGAGTGTTTCTGAAATAGCAACCAATCATTTGTTATGCGTTAAGTATGAAAATGGAACAAAGCCTTCACAGCCAACATTTCGAAGATTAACCGTTAAAGTAAAAAATCAATTTCAAGCAAATCTAGTAACTTCTATCAAATATCATTTGTAATTTAGCTAACAATCACGATTAGTAGTTTCAAACTGTTTGACGATATACATTTATCACATTGAGATTGTTTGGTTAATGATAAAAATGACCAAGGGCATTTTATTTTCAACTTAAACATTCACCATCCTGAAGAGAATGAGATGGTATTTTCAAGCAATTAGATCCATAACATCCGAAATCAGTCTTATAATATCCAAGCAGCAAAATAGACCTCCCAAACCCAAACTAACACTTACAAGCGCTCAATCATGATCGAAGATGCTCCTCCACCTCCGTTGCAAATTGAAGCAACTCCTTTTTGTCCTGGCTTCAAGGCATGCACCAAATGAACCACAATTCTAGCTCCCGACATTCCAATTGGGTGGCCAAGACTTACTGCTCCTCCATGGATATTGACTTTACTTGGATCGATATCCATTAATTTTTGATTGGCTAGGACTACAACACTGAAAGCCTCATTAATTTCCCATAGTGCAACGTCGTTTTTGTTTATTCCAGTTTGGGCGAGAAGTTTTGGCACTGCCGTTGCAGGAGCTATGGGGAAATCTATGGGTTCACAAGCTCCATCTGCAAAACCAACTATTCTAGCTAAAGGCTTGAGGTTTAGCCTCTGAGCGGCAGCTGCTGAAGTTAGAATTAATGCAGCTGCGCCATCGTTTAAAGTAGAAGCATTACCAGCAGTCACAGTACCATTATCTTTTTGAAACACTGTGGCAAGTCTGCCAAATTTCTCAAAATTGATTCTTTTATACTCCTCGTCCTCCGAAAATATTTTGTCGGGTTGACCTCTCTTTTGTGGTACCCTGACTGGGACAATTTCCGAATCAAAGGCTTTATTTTGCCAAGCTTCTGCACTTCTTTTGTAAGATGTTATTGCAAATTCGTCTTGTTCCTGTCTAGTAAAACCTAATTTTTTAGCAGTATTTTCTGCACAATTACCCATATGAATTTTATTGTAGACATCAGTGAGTCCATCGAAAACTACTCCATCGACCAAATTTACTCCGCCATAAGGGGTCTGACCCCGTTTCAGATAGTAGGGGACATTTGACATTGATTCCATTCCTCCCGCCAAAACCACTTCTTGGGCACCAGTTTGCAACGCTTGGGCTCCCAACATGACGGACTTCATCCCAGATGCACACACCTAAAATACATAAAGTTCTAGTCCCTGTACTTAGTGTTATATGATCAAAATAAGTCAAAATTGAATCTGGACGATGCAATCAACATTAAAAAAAATATATTTTTTCCATTAATCGCCTTTTTACATAAAAAATAAGTTTACGTATCACTGACCATCAATTCAAGAATCAAAGATATACTTAGAAAACCGGGAAGTAATTTAGATACAGATATACAGAGTTTTTCAAACTTGATAGACTATTATTAAATGTTTCTGGAGCTCAAAAAAAAACACTTCTTTGGAATTTTGGTTGCGTTCAAAATAGACTGTGGTCTATCCTTTGAAATTATTTTTACCATAGCGGTGTTGCCAGATCTGCCCATACCTGATATCAACTTACATTTTTATATTTACATATTTATTTATTGAAGTGAAAGCTTCGTTAGTACGGGTGTGATTTGAGACTCGATGAAACGAAAAAGCGACAGTAAAAAGAGATAGAACAGTTATACAGTTGTTACATATTTGTGAAAAGTAAAAAGTAGTTCTCGTCCCATCACTGAAGTTAAGCAACGTCGGGCGTGGTTAGTACTTGGACGGGTGACCGCTTGGTTTAGTTTTATGAAGGTTTCACTTCTACCGCGTGCGAACTGATGCACACATGAAATTTTTATTTATTTATTTTCATGCACTTTACAGTTTCACTACAAGAGTGAAATCCTATTACAAAGTACACACAATAGTGACTAATTTAAAGAATCTCATTTAATTTTCATTTAAATATATTATACATATTATTACCCAATATATCTACACTATTTTGAATGATGTTGAAAAGATTAGACAAATTATATAAAAGAGTCTCACAAAAAAGTCAGCCCTGTTTTGAAAGATCTCATTTGAAGAAAAAAAATGTATCATAAACATTATGTGCTGACTGGATCTGACCATGATTATCAACTCTTTTCTGGTTATAGAGCACGGTGTCGCACTAAATATGATAGGTGCTACCCACTTCACATGCAGGAAGTGGAGTACTCACTTTTGCTTGATGCAAAGTACTTCTGGAAATATAAAAGAGATAACCGCAATTCTAAGAGCTATCCGAAGTCAATGTTTTTGGAGTCTGTATCTGGGGACACTGGGCAGGAGATTGTTGACCTGTTTGAAAAGTTCTTTTCAAGTGTCTATGACGACTTAATCTGCACAATCTCTGCTTACCGAACCAGTTTGACGTCTCTGTTAGTGAATTCTCATCCTCTGAAGTGTTTACAAAGATTTCAGAGCTCCCAAGTAAGTTCTCATGTGGTCCTGATTCTATTTCAAATATTTTCCTGAAGCAATGTGTCTCTACCCTAAGTAAAACATTGCAAACACTATTTAAATTATCTCTGAGAACACATACCTTTTCTGATATTTGGAAGCATAGCTTCATTACCCCAATGTTTAAGTCCGATAATCCCAGTGATATTAGTATCTATCGTGGTGTTGGTAAACAGAACACAATTACAAATCTGTTTGATAGCATGGTTTATGATCAACTTGCTTGGAGGTGCAGAGGAATGATTAGTGAGAGCCAGTTTGGCTTCACAGGTGGGAGATCAACCACTGATAATTTCTAAAACATAGTTTTATCCACAATACCGAAACAGAATTATTGCACTCGACGCGCGTTTCGCTAACCATGTTAGCATCATCAGGAGAGGCATGCACTCGAAACGCGGGTCGAGTCCAATAATTCTGTTTCGGTATTGTGGATAAAACTCCGTTTTAGTCCATGTTGCCGAAGGTTCCAAACCCCAACATAGCACTGATAATTTGGTGATGTATAAGGTAGTAAATGAGGCCTTTGAAAGAAAACTTCTGATTGACTCTGTCTGTACTGATTTCTCGTAGGCTTTCTACAGGGTGAATTTTGAGTTGTTATTGGCAAAACTGCGGGCTATGGGATTTGATCCATCACTCATTGCATGGTTGAAGAGTTTTGTTAAGGGTAGGTTGCAGAGGGTTAAAATTACAAACTTTGTCTCCGCTCCAGTTAGGGTTGTGTCAGAAGTGCCTCAGAGCTCACACTGTGCCCCTTTACTGTTCAATCTCTTTGTCAACGATATAGCAAGTATGATCCAACTCAGCATGCAGATGATCTAAAGATATACAGGGCGATTGAGCAGTGGGAGGACTCAGTGAGACTCCAGAGTGATTTGAGTGCTCTTTGGGATTGGTCACAGATCAATTGCCTGATGTTGAACGTCAAGAAGTGTTGTTACATAATCTTTTTCAGAGGATATAAAAAGTTCAATTCCGAATACAAAATCAATAACGAGTCTTAGATGTGTGGGGGGTTGTCAAGAATCTTGGAGTATGGTTTGATGAAAAGTTATGTTTTGCAGAGCATGTGTCTAAGATTTGCTTGAGAGTTTTAAACATTCTGGGGTTTGTGTTGAGAAACTGTGGTGAACTTTCTGTGAACACAGCTAAGATTCTCTCTCATGATGAGATCCAACCTCGAATATTCTACAATTGTTTGGTCACCTGGATATCGGACATATTATTGACTCGTTGGAAAGGGTACAGAATAAGTTACCGCGATGTGCTGTTTTTAGAAGGGGGGTTGAACTTTGATGACTACCACAGATCTGAGATGCTCCTCAGATTGAACTTGGAAACTTTTGAGAGGAGGCGCCTGCAGTTTGATTTGTGTTTTGTCTATAAATAGCTTAATGGGCTGAAGGATGGTCCCCGTCTCCTCTCCAAGGTGTGTCTGAATGTTCCATATCGTCATTTGCGTATCTCTTCTCCGTTACTTTCCATTCAACTAATTATTGCCGCAACTCCCATGTTGACAGAACGCTTCGATTGCTTAATGTACTAGATGTAGACGTTTTTGATGGTACCCTATCTGGCTTTAAAAGACAGATCAAATGTATAAACTGGCGGTAGGTATTGTAACGCGGTTAGACTCTTAGAACTTATTTAATTGTTGTCATCTTGTAGATTTGATATTAGATTTAATATTACATTTGTACTGTTTGTAAAAATGAGGGTAATAACCCGTGAATTTAATAAATAAATAAAAATAAATAATCGGTCTAGCCGACAGAGCTATCCAACTATGATCATAGCTGACGTTTGTTACTGGCCACATCCGGCATATAAAATGTATCCAAGTTTCGAATGCTATAAGCTGGAATAGTAAAGTACAAACGGGATATAAATGCAGGGTCATAAAATTGACCGTCTACTACTATATGCAAGTACAGCACACCACATTTTTGTCTGAGCTTATATAGATATCAAGTCATATCTTTCACACAGTGCCGATGATAACATTAAATCGAAAATTCCAAGTTTCTTTATAAAATCTATGGCGAGCCATTTTGTTCTGTACTCTCTCAAGATCATGCTTATAGCATTCATAGCAAGGACTCCTGATTACACACGCATATTCCAGCATACCTCTCACGTATACAGCTATACAACTGTTTCAAACATATTGGACATTAATCTTTTGTATTTCTAACAATAAATCCATACATTTTATATGCTTTACCCAATGCATTAATTTTAAATAAAAACTATCCCCGGATCTTTTTGTTCAGTCACTCGTAAAAGAGACACATTTTGAACTGTATATGCAAATGCAACCGGCACCAATCTTCTAGTGAAGGAAAGAACAACACACTTTTTTATGTTAAAATATAGCATATTCTATATTGACCATTTTAAGATGCTGTCTATATCTCTCTGCAGTATTATGCAATCTTCAGTTGTTTGAATCTCACAGTAAATCTTCAGATCGTTTGCAAATAACAGACAGGATGCATTTGCAATCACTTGAACAATACTATCAATATAAAACAGAAACAACAAAGGTCCTAGATTAGAACCCTGTGGGATACCAGAGCTTGGTGTAAGTTTATTTGATTTGTGCTCTTTTAACATGAGTAAGTATATGTTCGCGATTATAAAGATATCATTTTAAGAATGTTTAAACCCAAACTAACCCAAACGCCTTTTCTAAGTTTTGTAGTAGTATTACAAAGGATACCCTATCAAAAGCGTTTTCAAAATCAGTATAGACATCCGTCTGGCCTCGATTATTTAAAACATCACATATATCTTGCGTTATTGCGATTAAATTACTTACAGTGGTGAGTGGACTTATTCTTCATAAACCCATGCTGACACACTGATATATTACTATGTACAGACTAATACACATACTTAAATATTATTGATTCAAACACCTTGGCTGGTACCGGTAGTACGGCAACTGCACAATATTTTTTTGTCATTTTTATTGCCATTTTTTCAAATCGGACAAACCTTAGCTTTTTTCCATTCGTTAGGAAATATTTCAGTCTTAAGACTTCATTTTAACAAAAATGATAGAAGCCTTTGAATATGAATGAAGGAATATTATCTGTACCAACTGCTTTACCATCCTATAAGTTCCTCAATGCTTCCAACATATCAACTGAGTGGGAATGTGGAGGGACAATGGCTCCTGCCATGGCCATTGTGGTCTATGGCGGAGCTTGTCTGGGGACCTAACCATCCTGGGTATGTCTGGTGACGCGATGGTCTCTGAGATAGGTTTCCACGAGGGGCTAGACTTCCTCTTCCTTACGAAGCAGGATTGGAAGGAAGGTAGGACAGGATCCTGGGATGGGCTAGTCTGGTTCACAGACGGGTCCAGAATGGGAACACAGTCCGGAGCTGGTGAGTACTGTGAGGCACTAGGGCGGGAATTATCCGCCCCACTGGGCGAGCACACTACGGTTTTCCAAGCGGAAATTTTTGCGATCATGATGGGGGTCTGGGAGTCGCTAAGGCTCAATGTCAATGACGGGATGATTTTCTTCTGCTCCGACAGCAAGGCCGCACTCATGGCGCTGAAGTCGGTTCGCACGCACCCCTTGTTGGTAAGGGAGCCGAAGCTGGCTGATTGAGCTTGCAAAGCTTAAAAAGGTTACGCTGCTCTGGGTACCGGGAAACGAGGCCGCTGACGCCTTAGACAGACAGAGAAGGCTCCGCACGGATAAAGTCTTTACGAAGTTAATTGAAAAAGTTGAGATTCTTAATAATTTCTAATTACTTTATGTAGACGCTCGCCGACAACCTGAGAACAGATGTGCCGACATCAAATTAAGAGTCCCAACTTTTTCAATTGACTTCGTAAAGACTATACTTAGGGCCTGATCCCAGTGTGGGGATCGCCGAGTGTTCGCGAAAGAGTTTTGCATGCCTGGACGGAGGGTCGGGCCGAAGAGTTATGGCGAACGGCTCCGGGGATGATACATGTATCCATCTACCATGGGCCCACGAAGTCTCGCAAGGGGGTTGTTGTGCCTACCTAGGAAGGAGTGCAGGACCCTGGTAGAATTCTACACAGGGCACTGTAGGCTTAGACGGCACCTGACTCTGCTGATAATTGCAGAGGAGGGGGAGTGCAGATGGTGCATGGAGCACGATAATACCCCATACCATCTACTTACGAAGTGCCCTGCCTTCGCGTGGGCAAGACTTCAGAATCTTTGGCGCGACGGACGCCGATCGAGCACGATTCAGTGCGTCGTGTTAGTCTGAAGGAGATGCGGGCTTCCTTAAGGAAGACCGGCATACTGGAGGTTCTCTAAAGCGGACTGGGGACATAACGGGCCCAATTGGTGGCCCAAGTGCAAGGCCCGCTAGGGACCACCCCTTCTGTTACTGATACTGCTTCCAACACATCATCTACTTCAACGTTATTTAGAGCAATAAGAGGAGAATTAACATTTTCTAAAATGTGAGGGTTAGTGCTTATATCACTGGAATACACACTTGCAAAATAGTCACCAAATGCATTACATATTTCATCCCCCGATTGTACTCTTTTTCATTATAGAACATATTATTGGGTATGTGTATTGATAATTTCTTATTATTAACAAAATACCAAAATTGACTAGGATCCACACCAATAATATTTTGAATTTAGGTTTAATAGGTATGTGTGCTGAGCATTCCTGATACATGTTTTCAGTTCAGCTCTTAATTCTTTGAATTCTGAAAGTATCACCATGTCACTGGTTCATTTATATAATTTTCCTTACTTTTTATTTACTTATTCATTAGTATCAACAGCTAACAGCCAATTACAGATACAATGTTCTAAACCTAAATAACACTAAGCATTAAGACTACATATTAAAACTGCCCAATTAATTCAATCATATCTTGATCTTTATACACTGTAAGTGTACTATTAAACAAATCAATATCATCCCACCATGCTCACTGAAATCAAGCATCAAGCCTTAAATCAAAATACAGCCCAAGATCCTTTTGAGCGCTAACTCTCTTTATCATCCTATTGTTGATCCTATAATCAAAACTAATAGTTGAAGTCTTACGTGAAAACGCAGTCACTGCACATTTATTTATGTTAAGCTCAACCTGTGATTATCACACCAAAGCACAACCGAGTTCAAATCAATCTGTAATTGCGCAGCATCTTTGTAATATTTTATTATTGAATAGAGCTGCTCATGTGCAAAAATCAACCCCTTAGCAAAATGCAAGTCAGACCCAATATCATTAATGACCAAAAGAAAGAGGAGTGGCCCCAAGTTTGAGCCTTGAGGTACCCCCGATGTAGGTGTATAATTGTCCGACCTACCTATATCCATGTTTTTAGTTTATTTATTACATTTTTATTAAACCAAATAGGATATTAGTTTGATTTCTTATTAGTTTTAGGATTGCACTGACATGCAAATCATCAGAGTGGGGTGGTGATTGCCTTTGAGTACAAGACCATAATCGTTACACTCAGCCTAGTTAACACAACATCCAACAAACGGTTCATACAAAAATTTGATAAAATTAGCAACATATTTGTCGGTTTCTCTACTATCATAATACCCTTTTAAACTTGCCAAATTAAAATCGCCTATAATTATAAAATCCGAGATAATGCTGCGCCTCATTGAAGTCATACACCTTTGACATGTCTGCAGACTATAATTCGGTGCAACATATATGGCCAAAATATACATAGATTTATATCGTTTTATATTAATTTGTACACAAAGATCTGTATTATCATTTTTAAATTGTGTTTCGATTTTACAGCATCAAATTTATTCTTGGAGACAATATTAGCACTCCGCCCCCTCCGAACCTACCACAAGTATAAAAATTTCTATCCTTTCTATATAAATTAAACACCTGGAAATATTTGGATATCAGCAACATGCTCATGCAGTCAAGTCTCGCTTAAGACGACCATATCATACTCACATATGTAGCCCACACATTATTACAAAAATCATTAATTTTGGAGTTCAATCAGACATTCTGATAAAGTATATTTAAACAGTTATTTACATTGGTGAAACCTACGGCTTCCACTGTCTTTAGGGAACCTCCTGTCAATGATACCCTTTCCAAAAAATCTACTGCTGCCTTTCACCAAATTTTCCTCCAGCATTGCAGAACACAATATATTTTTGAATTCCATGCAAAATTCTAAGCCTAATTGACGATCCACACCCTAATGGTACCATCTGTGTTAGTGAGTGTTGATCATTGACATGTACATTACCCAAACTAAGATGTCGATGGTGTTGATTTCCAACTGTTTCCACCTGATAAATTAATAACTTTATCGATAGAGTATAATGCATCAATTAGGCTTAGAATTTTACATAGAATCCAAAAATGCAAAAACTCATATGGTGTTCTAATCAAAATAAAATGTTGATATCAGGCAATGCCGGGATCGTAAGAAGAGTTTTGAACGATAGACCATGGTCGCTTTTGACCACAGTCAAAATCTTAAAGAAGTATCTTTTTCCAATCTCCAGGAACGTCTAATAGTCCTTCGAGCTCGAAATGCAATGTCGAATGTTCGCCTTTTATGAAATAAAAATTGACATAATAAGTTCTATATCCATAATAACGTAAAAAGCGATTTAAGAATTTAACTTTCCATAAAATATATAGTAGTACATATATCAAATTATATAAAGAATATTGCAAAATAGCAATAGTTAAATATTTGCTAAAAAGTAGATGATGTGGAAATAATATTGCTTTATTTACATATTAAACATCTTTATCAATCTTTTTGATAAATGTATTTATACATTGTAGATTGAGATAATTATTAAGGAATAATTGAATTTGATATACTTTGTATTTGATTGACGTTTTAGTTTAATAAATACTATGAAATTGTAGAGGAAACAAATTTATAATAAAACTAAAGGCACTTCATGCATTTATGAAATATGTCAAATTTGAATGGGACACATTGTATAAAATCAAATGGTAGCTAAAATGAGCGTATACAAATATTAATCTATAAAATAATGAACCAAACTTAATTCTTGATATTTTGGTGTATGCACCCATAGGTGTATCAATTTTTACACATTTCATATTGATTTGCTTTATCAGTATTTTTGTGTCCTTATTTTAGTTACTATTTGTTTAGTGTCCTGTTTAGCTTTGACAAATATCCTAACATTAAAAAACGTATTCTTTAAATTTCTAGAATTTGCAAAATATATATGTGTTAAAATAGACTAGATATTGTGAAATTTATTGAAGCTTACAGATTCGAAAATTATTATTACAACTGCTTTTCCATCACTAAGGACATGCACTGAGGGGTATGTATCTATACCTGTGTCCTACATAACCCATGAAAAAATACCTTATTAATTGTTGTACAAATAGTTGATGTAGGCAAATCAGCAAAGAGAGTCGCTTGTCGAGCTGGAGCTTGTCCAACCCCTCCTTGGCACACATTGCCCATGTAAACCTCTCGGACTTCGCCTCTTGGGATTCCAGCCCTCTCAATGGCCGCCTGAATTGCTACTGACCCTAGGCGGGTCGCCGATAGAGGAGCTAGAGACCCCAAGAACGACCCTATTGGCGTACGCACAGCCGATACAATTACTACTTCATTCAAATTGGCCTGTGTTGCATAGTAACGAGCTCTCGGCTTCACGGCCTAAAAAATATGTTGTCATTTTATATCCATTTTTTAGTCGTTTAGCAAATGGTTACTTTGGCAGCTTTGGCTACTAATTATGAATGAAAAGGTTCAAAGATAAAATTCACGCAGGAACAAAAACAAAGGAGCACTTACTGCAAACAGCCTATATATTTATTACCCTACAGTTAGAATCTTCCGTAAATTTACGGCAACAAAATAACATACAGCACATCTCACAACTACCAGAGAGAATAATTCTTATAGATAACTATTTATTTCAGCTTATTCATAAATGAACTCACCTTAAACAGTTTTGAAAGAGACATTTTCACAAGTAATTTATACTTTTGACCTAAGACAGAGGTAATCTTCGAAAAATAAAACAGAGTAAACAACTACAAAATGAACTTTGATCTTTGATCTATTAATAAACTTCTATCACAATATTTTAGAATTCTGGTAAATTGCAAATAAACCCTTTCAAAGTAAGTAAAAGGTACATAAATGTATATATTAAATAAATATACATAGAAATTTACATAATGTTACTTTTTTCCAACAAAGTAAAATTTAAAAAAATAAACAACAAACATTGATTGAGGATTAGGTTAAAATGACGATCTGACATCTGACTGACGTACGGTCTTTTAACTGCACTTTAAAAAACCGTAAGCCGACCTGAAGCCACAAAGGATTTTCCATTGCAATACGGAGTGACTTCGCAGTAATAACAATATACCGATCTCGTCGCATTTGGACCCATGACGTCATCATTCATTTATTAAGAGCGCGTTATGCGAAAAAGATTATTATTATATGTATTATTATCAACTTGTTTATGAATACGTTTTTCTCTTAGGCCTTTTATACTCAAGATGTCATTTGTTAAGGGAAATTTCAAGTATTAAAACATCATGCATTTTCCATCGTTCGCTTCGCTTGCTCCGGGAGCAAAACCAATTGAAACTAACCCAAGGGCATACCTAAAATTCAGAAAAGAACTTTTAAATATATTTGCATTCACAAACTGAAGTCAAACATCAACACGTCAACTGAATCGCACACATAATACAATTTTTTTTATGGCAGTGACACACACTAATGGGAGATCCTATGGCACTCGACGAGCGATGTGTGTGCGAAGATGTCCATTGACACGGTTCTAGAATAGTAGTAGGTTGTAATTAAGGGGAAACAGAAGTCCTGGTAGTGCGAGTTCCACAGTAATGCATTGCGCCAGATAAAGGAGTCCTTGTAAAGCGACTTTCTAGGTGTTTCCAGTTGTACAACGAAAGGGAGCGCTCTTGCCGTCTGTCGCGACTGTCTGACAGGCGTTGCTGTGGGCGGGATGATGCGGGCGAAATCCTGGGAACACCTGCCATGCAAATATCTGTAAAACAGGGATATCTCGGACACATGTCCGCGGTGTTCCAGACTATCCAGGATCCCGGGTCGCCGACGAGACGCACAGCTTTCTTCTGAATGGAATCCAGCAGCTTAAGGGTGTGCTTAGGTGCGGCACCCAAGATGTGTGAGCAATATTCGAAGCCGGTCTTATTTGCGCTTTGATGAGCAAGAGCAGCTGATGCGGTGTATACAGTTTTTTGTTACTAAATAGTGCACCAAGCTTCTTCGAGGCTGATTTTGCGATGTTAGCAACGTGGCCATGCCAGGACATAGTGCTGTTGACCGAGACACCCAGTAGACCGATTGACGTGGATGAAGGAATGGTTGATCCTGCCATAATAGTATCAGGGTCCGCCGTATTGGATTTCTTAGTAAACGCGGCTGCTTGGGTTTTTGATGCATTGAACTGGACCAAATTCCTGTTCTCCAGATCTTGAATAATTGTTGTAATCTGCTGCTGTCTGCGGTGATAAATCTCAGTCGCTGGTAAAGGGTTTTTTGATCTAATTTAGGAGACAAGAGTACTGTGATCTGCAAGGCTGTAAACAGATTATTGGTTTCGGTCAGCAGGTCATAATATAGATGAGGAATAGAGTTGGTGAAAGTATTGCGAACTGATGCACTCCCGCATTAATGGTGAATGTGTCTGACATGTGTCCATCAACTGCAATGTGCATAGATTTGTTCTTAAGGAAACTGGCAAGCTAGCTGCAGAGAGACGCTGGCAGTCCGAAGGACGGCAGTTTGTTGAGCAATCCGTCATGCCAAACTCTGTCAAATGCCTTCGATATATCCAACGCATTTACTCGAGATTCTCCGTAGTTCTTAATTGCCCTACTCCATATATGAGTGACATAGACCAATATATCTCCTGTTGATATCTGTTTGCGTCTGTTACGTTTTGGTTATCGCTAATTATTTTGTTAGTCTCGAAGTACTTAGTAGTTTCTGATTTACTACACATTCCATGACTTTGGAGATTATTGGAAGCAAGGCAATTGGGCGATAGTTTGAAAGCGTGGCTTTCTTGCCTTTTTTTGGAACAGGTTGTACTCGAGCGACTTTCCAAGAAGATGGACAATTCCCTTTTCGGTAAGGAAAAAAAAATCTGGAAAAAAATGGGTGTTAGTTTGTTGGCGCAGTTCTTCAACACAATGGCAGGTATTGCATCCGGCCCTGATGCCTTTTGCGCATCTAGTTCTTTGAGGATTTTACGAATGTCACGGGCGGTGGTGAAACTTAACCTCTGTCATGGTAGTGTTGGTGTTTGATATGGTGGGGAGAGCCTTGCCATGAGGACGTTTAAGATAGAGTGCGATGAAAACATTTCGGCGAGCAAGTTTGCTTTTTCCTTAGCTGTAGTCACCGTGATGCTGCGTTCGTCCGTCAAAGGTGGAAGAGACGTTTTTGTAAAGTTATTACTTACTGCCTTTGCTACCGACCAGAAATTCCTGGAGCCACTGGGGCATTGCAAAAGTTTATACCTGCTTTTTTGATTGTGTTTGTCCTTAGTTTCGTCAATCACACGTTTGCATTCGTTTCTCGCTCCGGTAAAATAACTGCGACTCTCAGCGGTCTGATTTTGCTGCCAGTACTTGTAGCCTTGTCGTGTCGTCACTATGGCTCTTTTTTGGATCTTCTGCCGAACCAGGACTTTCCTTTTGACGTCAACTTGATGGAATTTAAGATGTATACTTCTATTCCTGAGGCGATTACTTGCGTAATCACTTCGCAACAGACTGACGGGTCGTCAGTGCCAAAACAGACGTCGAGCCAAGGAAAATCCAGGTAGAATTCTCTTAGATTCTCCCAGTTTGTACAATTGTAATGCCACATTTTACGTGGCAATGGTGAAACCTTCTGTGGGAGTGGGAGTTCACAAACTGTTGTAATAAGTTTGTGGTCGGAAGTACCTAATGGCGGACTAACTGTAATTGTGTACTGGTCAGGATTTGTGGTTAGAAAAAGATCCAGGAGGGCGGCAAATTCACCCCTCTCTGAGATCCGAGTTGGTTCGTCTATAAGTTGAGTAAAGCCCGCAGCTGATGGCAAATGCTTCAGCTTCTCTACCTTTGTTGTCGGTCTTGTTGTGATGTTTCGGCCAGTTGGTGTTATGGGCGGTGTTCGCAACTGAATCGTTTGTTGATGAGCAGCTTGTGTCTGTCGGATGTTTCTATTTGGCACAACTCTGGGTGGCATCATAAGTGCCAGCTCGTTCAAACACCTTTCGTAGTAGTATCGATAATAAAGAAATAGGTCCGTCAATCTTCTTCGATGTTCAAGGCCATCAAGGTCCTTAGTTAACTCTGGGCAATCCTCAAGACGGACTGCTCTCCTTGGTATGAAGTCCAACATCTTGAGCAAGTGTTTGGGTGCCGAGCCCCACACATGGAAATGGTATTCCAGAGATGGTCTTATCTGGGCCTTAAAGAGCAGTAAGAGCTGAAGAGGTGTATACAACTGTTTTGCTCTATACAGTGTTTCTAGCTTTTGTGCTGCTGCCTTGGCGATTTTGGTGACGTGATTACGCCAGGACATGTTGTTTTCTACGTTGATGCCCAGCAAGCTTATGGATGAGGTCAGAGTCAGTGTTTGTCCTGTCATTGATAAGTCAGGTCCTGCGGTGTTTGCTTTTTTTGAACCATATTGCTTTCCAGAGAGAGAGAAACTCATTATTATTTGTAAAATGATAAAATCTGATATAATTTTTTCTCCTCTATTAGTCGGGGAGTTATCCCATAGAGGGTGATAGGAATTGAAATCTCGCAAGACCGCTTTATTTGTGATCAAGCCTTTTAATAGTTTTTCCAGAAGGCTAGGGGTAATGTTCTTATCTGAGTTAACGTAAATATTAATGAAACATATATTAGCAAATTTAATAACAATTAAATATGATTTTTGATATTACCAAAAGCAATATTCTTTTTAACACGTGTTGCCATATCCATCTGCTCTATCTTGTCTAACTATATTAGGTATATGATTTTAAAGTAAAATTGAAATTTGTCTTTAGCCAGGTTCTGTTTATGAAAATAATATCAGGAGACTTCCTTTGTACTTTGTACTAATGCAATTGAGTTATTTCTGTTAGAGTTAATACTACGCATGTTCAAATGAATAATTGTCAGGTTGGATGCAGAGTTTATTATTGATATAGTTTAGAATACTATAAGGGAGGGAAACCATGAAATTTAAACTTTTGAGAAGTTGTCAGAGTACAGTTAAAAAAAGAACTCTTCATCCAGGTCCTTATTAGTGCCTGGATTCAAGTAGGAGAATAATATGTATATAATTGTGCGTTTATCTTGTATCTTCTACTGAAGTATTAATAATATATTTTATGCAACCACCACGCAATTCACGTGTTATGAAGTGCACTATCAGGCTGAGTTGAATTGTTAAATTGGTGATGTGAAGATCTTTGGGTGAAGGGTGAAGTGCAAGTTTTCCTCATGTTCTTTTTTTATTGTAGCCCTTCTGTATTATTCTCTTCTTATCTTATTCACATTACTTGATAAAGTATTTTATTGATTGATTGCTTTCATCCATCATTACCTTCCTAATTTCTGGGAAAGCATTACTCTTAATGACAAATTCTCCTCTTCCATTGTATGTTATTTTACACGCATCGTTGGCGTCATAGAATGTGATGTTTTCGAGAGACATGAGTTTCTTAATATTTGTAAACATCTTCCGCGGCGGTATGGGGGTAAATCTCGGCAAATGGGACGGATATGTGGGGACGGAATGTGTAAATCGACGGCCGCGATTGCAACCACTCAAATAGCGCTTCTAAAAAGCTAGCCGCTATGGCGGTATTAGATTTTCATTATATTATATTCGCAGCGTATTTGTATCCATAGCACAGCTTATTTTTAATAGACGGTTGGATTTAAAATGAATTTTTGCTACAAAATCCACGACAAATTCGTCCGAAGCCACGGCTATCGTCCTAAAAAAGTGCGGAAATTTCGGATTTTTATACAATTTTGCAATTTAAAATCGTTTTAAATGGATTTTAGACGATAAAAAAATATATTTAAAATTAAACGGACTGTCAAAAGTATTATTCAGACGCCCAAACGTTTAAAACAATATTGAGTCATGGCCCTCTTCTAAAATTTGCAAAATTTGGTTTTTTACTTTCTCAAATCAAAGGATGCCACCCAAAAATTACTAGCTGGTAGTGAATAGGCTGTGTCCATAGGTTGATGTTATTCCTGGTGGCATTAGATTTTCGTGTCGAATTTGTGCAGTGAATTAAACCACTCCGATTGAAGCTACCAGTAAGTATTATTAAGGAATCCTAACTGATATTATAAATGCGAATAACTAATATTTTAAATGCGAATGCGTTTCTTTGCTTCTTACGCTTTCACGCATAAACTACTCAACCAATCATCATGAAATTTTGTACAGATATTTTCAAAAGTATAGTAAAGGACATATGACACTTTTAGCTTTTACCCGCGGTTTCGCTCGCGTTAATTTTTACGGTTAGTTTTAATCCTATTTTCCACGCGTAAACTAAAATTTTGTACAGATATTTTCAAGAATATAGTAAAGGCCATAGGACACTTTTAGTTTTTAGCCGCGGTTTCGCTCGCGTTTCATTTTAAGGTTAGTTTTAATCCTATTTTAACTTTCTTGAGGTTATATTTGTAAAAAGTTTTTTTCTTGATTTTGGGCATGCCTTGGGTTAGTTTTGGTTAGTCTTTGCTCGTTGCGCACCTGTAGCGAGCGAAGCGAGCGGAAGGCTATGCGTGA
This sequence comes from Pissodes strobi, assembly GCA_016904865.1. Classification (NCBI taxonomy): domain Eukaryota; kingdom Metazoa; phylum Arthropoda; class Insecta; order Coleoptera; family Curculionidae; genus Pissodes; species Pissodes strobi. Next base: position 121,384 of record MU184295.1, on the reverse strand, counting down.
AGTGTAATATTAGACATTCTAATGCAAACGTTACAAATGTAAACATTAAACAACGCACGTCAGGTATCTGTGACGGGTGTTTTGCAGGCTTTTTGGAACCGTTAGGGTAAAACGTGTTCTTTCTAGTGTCAGAATATAGGCAATTAATTTCAAATAAGTAGTTGCCTATATTCAGGCGTCACGGGGCCTAAGGTGGCATTATAGATTTTCATGTCGATGATGTCGATATAGGATATGCTTACACATCAGTGGCAACGGAATGAATCATTCCGTTGGCTTTACACTTCCTTGAATATGCTCTGCCATATCAACATTAAATTCGTGCAAGTTATTATTACCACAGGGGGGCTGCCTCTTTATTATTCATTATTGGAATAATTCAAGTAAAATTGGACATGCAAGACTACCAGATAAAAAAATCAAAGAATCAATCAAAATAATAGATAGATTACTTAAAGCAAAGCCAATGGTCAACTTACCACACTAGACGCAAACGCTCAAGAGGGTTAAACGGAAAAAAGGGGTCTCTAAACAGTTCAAATCGCCAAAATAATTGCTGCCGCTATCACGGTAATCACAGCACTGTAAACACAGATTAAACAAAACAAACTATAAATCTTGAATGTGATAGCGGTACATGCGTGATTCAATTTTAAACGTTCCATTGTTCGAGTAGACTCATGACGCTCTTTGCTCCACGCACCAAAAACATTTCTTTTGTACTGGAAAGCGGCTATGGGGTATGGTCAAATTCAAAATCAAAAGCAAAAGTCAAGATCAGCTGTTCAACGATCTCAGACAAGCCGAAAGCCGAAACGTCAGAAAAGACCCTGAGAAGAAATCATATCAAAACTATCAAATACATTATCAAAATATTCAGTTTTTTTCAATATTTCTCTACAAGGTACGTCAGTAGGCTGGACCCTTGGGCAAATTTTAATATTGATATGGCTTCATAACATTTGAAATAAAAGATAGGAATTAAATAGTGTTTAGGGAACTTTTAAGATCATCAGCATGAATATAGAACAAAATCGTCTTGAAACTTTTAACGATTGGCCTGCAGATGCATCAGTCAGCCCTCAAAGAATAGCTAAGGCAGGTTTCTATTTTACTAAACAAGGTCTAGAAGTGCAATGTTTCTCGTGTGACGCAAAAATATCAAATTGGAACTATGGCGATCAAGTTATGGCTCGGCATAGATCTTTAAACCCTCAGTGTCCTTTTGTTTTAAATCCAGCTACCTCTGGTAATATTCCTTCTGTTGTTTCACCGCCAAGTGTACCTTCATCTTCTTTCCTCGACTATAAAAATGAAGCTGTTAGATTAGCTTCTTTTGAAAATTGGCCGATTCCAGACATTGTTTCTCCAGAAGATTTAGCGAGAGCTGGCTTCTATTCTCTTAGAAACGGTGACAATACAAAATGTGCATTTTGTAAGGGTGTTGTTAGATCTTGGGAACCAAACGATAGTCCAGATGTCGAGCATAAGAAGCACTTTCCTTCTTGCCCATTTGTAATTAGATATATCAATCCTAGGCTAGGAAATAATGAAAATGCTAGTGTGAGGATGTCACCGGATGGAACATTTAAGAATGTCAATGTAATCAACCATGTTGTTGATGGCAGTTTGGATGAATTAGGAGTTCAAAAACATAATGGACCTAAGCGCCCAGACTATGGAACTGTGGAATCAAGGCTAAGGTCTTTTGGCACTTGGTCACCTCATTTAATACAGACACCTGATTTGCTAGCACAGGCTGGATTTTATTATGAGGGTAAGGAACTTTATTCCTATTTTTAAAAAGATATTTACTTAGTAGAAATATTTCCCATGAAGCGTGTAGTGCACAGGTTTGTCCCCACGTGTGCTCTGATACTTTATATAAGTAACTAGAAAATAGTTACATTCATTTCTTGGCATTTTTCTGATTGAAAACTTAGTCTAGGACTATGTATTATAAAAGAGTTAACATCAACATATATATTATCCCAAGGAAAAAGATATTCATAACTTTGATTCTATGACAGACTTTTATTGAATTATTAAGTTAAGGAGGTATCATAATTAATATCAAAAGGAATTTAGTGTTTTCCCAAAATTTCATACATTTGATTGATGTTAAAGGGTTGTTTGTTGTTTATCAGATCATTAACCTTAAGTGGTAGGTTTTATGATATCGTCACAAATTCATATTTTGCTTTTTTGTGATTTTGAAGCCAGATTTTCAATATAAAGGTAGAAAATGGTAAAGTTATTATTACATTTCCTCACCTTCACAGCTAAAAAACTTAAGAGTTGTATCTATTTCATCTTGAAGTCCTACTTACCTGTTTGTAGTAGTTGTACGGGACATATTATATATAACCAACAAGTATGTACTTAGTTATTTATATAATATAAATTTTGCAGTTTTGTGCTAGATTTTCAACTTTTTATGTCCAAATAATTTATTTACAGCACTGTATCATCCTCGGTATCATCTGATCATAGATGTTACTAATTTTAATTTGTACGTCAATACTGTAGGGTTGGGTGATCAAGTGCGCTGTTTTCATTGTGATGGTGGGCTGAGGCATTGGGACCCAGATGATGACCCGTGGACAGAACATGCAAGATGGTTTCCAAGGTGTTCATTTGTCAATCTAGTAAAGGGGCAAGAATTTGTGACAGCTTGCTCTCTAGATAATGTGAATGTCAATAATATGGTGAGTACTTGCCTTTAATTTTAAGACTTTTTCCTGACATGCTTCGGCTCCTTAGATTTTTCAGGTTGTTTAACTTTATGCTGACAAATGTAATACAATGTTGGTTGTAAGGTTTTCAAAATGGTAGCATAACAGGGCTTTCCCTGACATGACACTGGTTGAAAAGAAGTACTAAATGGTTGCACACTTAATTTAAGAACAAAAGAAAATTCCTCAACAAATGCAGGTTATACTGATTAAATAGATGTTTATTTTTTGGTGGTCACAAAGATGTTTCCTACTTGGGATCCTATATTAGTCAGTTATGATCAAAATTGAAAAGTGATGTATTTATTATACATGAATAATTTAAAATTTTCATTCTTTGGATTATGGTGATTTATAAGAATAACATTAAATCTCATTTTTAAAGTTGTCAAATGCACTTTAAGTTCCTATATTCTCACAATAATGTGTTGTTGATATTTTAATGCTGAACCAGGAGGGAAATTTACAGCATAAACACTGGAATCAAAATTTGCTTGAATTATAGACTGATGAAAACAGCCTATATATTTGTATGAAGTTATTTAATTAGTTGCCAAGCCATATTAAAACAATTCAGGAAAAAGTGTTTTACTGCTAAGAACTTACACTGTGTACACAGATCTTAATCTAGGAGGTAGTTTTGATGCCATTTTGGACAAATCTTTTTTGTTATGTATATTTTGTATATGGAATTTATATTTTAATAAAAACAGGTATTGTATTTTGTTCTTCAACTAATTGTTGCTGTGGTATTCATTAAGTGCTTTGCAATTGAAAAGTGCTTTTAAAACAGTAGCCTTTTAATGTGTTATTTTCTATTACATTATTCAATATGAAAAAACTTTTAGGTTTTTGCAGGAGCAGTCAACATATCTTGCATTCCCATTTAAACATATTCAAACTCTAATATTAATTATAATTAATTGTATTAGAAAATATGCTAAATGTGGCTTCAAGGAGGAACATTTTTTATCGCAACAGCTATAAATCAAACGTTACTTGAACCTATTCAGAGCCTGTCTATCAAGATGATATGGTTATTTAAAGTAGAGTATTTCGACTCAAAATCAGTTATTATTGATAAGCTAAGGAGAAATAAGTTTATTTATTAGAAATGGCTTTTTAAAGTCGTGCATGACTAAAAACTGATACAAAATAATAATAAAACTGTAGCTTTGACAGGAAACCACAAAATGGATTACCAAAGATAGCTACTGTTTGATAGTGGTAAAGATTTAGAAATTTCAATTGATATTGGGGACATTCTTTGGAAATTAGCACCGCAACTTGAAAAAGATTAAAATTATTTGAACATTTTTTAAATAGATGTAGTCATGGCCCTAATTTTGCCAACCACATTGTTTTTTCTGCCGAACTTATTTTCATTCATACCGATTTTAGGAACAAATTAAATCAAATATAACTTTATTGATATAAGAATAATTACATCTCATTATCAAAGCATACTAAAGAATAGGAGTAGTATGAAACGAACGAATGAAACGAAACCAGTGTGCTGCTAAAGTACTCTCATAAAACAAACTAAGTCAGGTCACACCTGGAATTTGGCTGTTTGGTTTGGTCACCATATTATGCAGTACATATTCAGTCATTGGAACGTGTGCAACATGAGTTCCTACGTTATATTGGCTACAAATTAGACATACCTATTGGTACAATTGACTATAATGAAATATTAAAAGTATTAAACCTTGAGACTTTATGTATTAGACGCAAAAGGTATGAGCAGCTTTTTGTTTACAAAATAATTAATAATATTATTCATTCTCCAGAACTATTAGCTGCAATTCGGATAAACATACCAGTTAGAGAACTGAGACAAACTAATTCTTTTAACTTAGAGTTTCATCGTACACTTTATGGTCAACATAATACTATAAATCGTGCAATGTCAGCTGCTAATCAGATTGGTTTGGACATATTCAATACCACAATCTACCAAATTAAACATAGTTCCTAACACATCTTTTGGATTTTATCTTTGGTCCATCTTGAGTTTTATTTATGTTGCTTTTGTTGTAATTATAATTGTTAAGTCTATATATATAAATATTTGTGTCTATTAATTTCAACTTGTTCCTGTTTTTGAGTTAGTTTAGTTAGGTTTGACATTTTAATTTGTTTTATATAATGTACCTTACTTTTTAATCATTATCTTTTAATATTAGTCAAAACTTCTGTATTGATTTTTATAATGGGCTTTATGCCCGTAAATAAATAAATAAAATAAGATAAATCTAAACTAAATTAAAAACTTAAAAAGACTTGGTTACTAACACATGGTAAAGTATAAAGTAATATGTCAGTGAATAAAATATAAACAAATTGAGTTGTAGATAACTAGACATTAAACAATAGTGTCACTGAAAAATTCAGCAATTGAATATGTAGCAGGCCCTCCAAACCAGTATTTTCCTTACCATCCTCCTAAATTGCTTTTCATTGCCTATTTTACAGACATTCAAGGGCAGGTGATAAAAAAGTTTTCTACTATTGTAAATAATTGATTTTTGATTAGTGTTGATTTATTTATTTACTTATATAGCATCTACAGCAAATATGCCAATTACAGATACTATACTTACTAGCTAACAGAGTACACATAGTATACAAATGCACATAATGTGCCAGATCTATCTAGCAAATCTGGGCTTGAGTCGCAAATAATTTTTGATCAATGACATCCACAATCTTATGCATACTAATACTGTCCACATCCAAATCACCAGCATACACATTGAAATAATAACATATTCTATAAATTGGAGAGTTTTTATAAAGATTTATTCTTGGAATGTCCAAATAAAATGCTTTCTTCTGTCTTGTATTGCCAACATTTACTGAGAATGGTAATTGAGAAAGAATACCAGGACAATCTATTCGATTCTTCAAAATCTTAAAGAGATAAATCAAACATGCCTTTATACGCCTATTTTCAAGTGATAGTCTATTGAACAGACTTAGCAAGTTAAAATGATTGTAACCCTGTTTAGGATAGTAACCAAATCTTTTAAGGAACAAATACTTTAAAAATTTACGCTGCACTCGCTCAATACTCCGACTCCAAACATCATATTGTGGAGATCATATTAAGCTTCCGTACTCCAATTTGGGCAACACAAGACTGTCAAATAGCCTTAGGAAAATATCAACACCGAAATGTTTAGTAGATCTGACGATGAAACCCATTATTTTGTGAGCCTCATTAATTTTGGTTGTGATATGTTCTGTAAAATTCAAAGAACCATCAAATGTAATTCCGAAATCTTTTTGCGAGGAAACTTGTTCTAGAGCCAAATCATTGATATTGTATTCATTGCTCACTATATTTCTATTAAGGGTAAAAGACATTGTTGTGCATTTTTCAGTATTAAAGTTAAAACCATTTGCCACACACCAGTCAACAACACTATTCAGATCCTCCTGCAGACAGACACAATCATCCTTCGACCAAATCTCCACAAATAGCTTGAAGTCATCAGCAAACAACAATGCATTCCAATGTGACAGCCCGACATATATCATTAACTGCTACTAAAAATAGGAGAGGACCCAGATTAGACCCCTGAGGTACTCCCGACGCACTTCTATATATGTCTGACTTTGCCCCTTTTATCTCCACATACTGCTTTCTGTGTGTCAAGTATGAAGCTATTAAGTTTACCAAATTTTCGGTTACATCCATTCTGTGTAGTGAATCAATTATGATACTATACTTAACCCTATCAAACGCCTTTTTCATATCAGTATAGATTACATCAACTTGTGTTTTATTATTAAGAAAATTATGAATAATTTGCGAGAAAGTTAGTAAATTACTTATAGTAGATTTATTTGGTAAAAATCCATGTTGGTGTTCAGAAATATTATGTTTTACTTCCTCATAGATTCTATTAAAAAGAACTATTTCAAAAACTTTAGATTTGGCATTTACTATAGTAATGGGCCGATAGTTGGTAACTTCATGTCTTACGCCACTTTTAAAAGTCGGTAGAACCTTACAAATGCGCCAGTCTGTAGGGTAAGTCGATGATTTAAGACTAAGGTTAAATATGCATAGCAAAGGTTCCAACAGGAACTCACCATAACCCTTAACAATATACCCAGGTAATCCATCCGGTCCAATAGCTCTGTTTCCCTTTAATTTTTTTAGAGCTGCCCAGATCTCAGATTCTGTAAAACGAAGGGCACAAAAGCAATTTTTCGGTCAATCCACAAAGGATTCCCTTCCTTTTCCTCTAGTGGAAAACACGGAACCAAAATAAGACGCAAACATATCTGCAATGCTCTTAGTGCCTGAACAGAAAGCATTATTGTAACAGACTTCTGTTGGAATAAAATCTTAATTTTTATTTGACTTGACGTAAGACCAGTAATTTTTGGGGTCACTGGGCTAGCTTCAACTTGCGTCATATGCATTGATGCGGGGATAGGTAGAGCGGCAATGTGTGAAAACCTAGTTGCGCACGCCCAGCAGCCACGATTTCATTGTGGAACTTGACATGCGTAAGGCAGACCGATTCCAGTATAAATATGCATGTCAGTGGTAGTATTCGAAGTGATAAAAAATACGGTCTGCAGGACTTTCGGACTTTCAATTTACACAAAAACCTAATAGCACGCTTCTGTAGAACAAAAACAGAGTTAAACAGGTGATCCGAACATGATTCTCTAAAACAGCAATGGGATTTAATTAGCCCAAAATATACGTTTCTCGACATAGACATATTCAGCTCACGAGACGCAATTCTTTAACTGAAAAATATGGTATTCAAATTTCAGCCTTTCATCAACATGTAGGCCTAAGAATTTATTAACTTGCAAACTTTGGACGACCTCTGTATCTATGGAAACCTTACGTACGTAACATTTAAAAGAAACAAAATTTGTTTTCGAGATATTAAGGGTTAAAAAATTTGCATTGAACCATTCTCTGATACTTAAAGTATCAATATTCATTCTGCTTTCCAAATTTTTAGCATCCCTGTCATGCCATAATATTCCTCGTATCATCTGCAAAGATCGTGAACTCACCCGATATGTCTGTCTTGGAGAGATCGTTAATGTATAATATAACAAAGGGCCCAGTACCGAGTCCTGAGGAACACCTGATATATTGGCTCGGTAATCGGATTCGTGGCCATTAAAGCGTACGGACTGATGGCGATCCGACAAGTAAAATGATATCCAGTCCAGTGATGCGCCTCTAAAACCATACGCCGCAAGCTTGTGGAGTAGAACCCTATGATTCACACAATCAAAAGCTTTGGCGAGATCAGAGAATACCGCTGCCGTAATCTTATTATCATTCAACCCAACATATACACTTCTTAATACAGAGAACATAGTAGCATCATTTGTGTTTTTAGAATTCTCAGAACCAAACTGAGCCTCGCTCAAAAGGCCTTGTCTTTTGATGTAACTGACCATACGACCCCTCACAGGCTTTTCAATAATTTTTGACAAGGTTGGAAGCAACGATATTGGCCTAAAGTTTGACGCTGATTCGCTGTCTCCGCCCTTAAAAAATGGCACAACTCTGGCCAACTTCAGAGAAGAGGCAAAAGTACCGATAAGAAAAGAAATGTTAATTGCTTCCGCAAGTGATTGTAGCGCTTGCTCTGGAAGCCTCGTAAATATTTTCATGGCCAAGTCATCCCAACCAGAAGGGTTCAAATTTTTAATTTTCATAAAGAGATTTCTAATTTCTTCAATATCGGACGGATGAAAGTAAAATGAATTGGGAGTAGACAAAGAGGTCGATAAGTTTGGGTAAAAGACGTCCATACTAAGACATCACAGTGTGATTATTTTTTTTTGATTATGTGCATTTTACGTTGATTCACTTCAACAACGACCTTAGAGGCTCTGTATCTTTATTGGGATCAATTTGCTCAATACTTAAAACATTCTTTATTCAATGAATACAACGAAGAAGTAATATTTTGTGGCCGACCAGGTTACCCGATGTTCCCACAGCAGCTAACCCAAACTCAATCATATAGAGAGATGTCATGATATCAAATAATTTTTAGTGAGTGGCAAGATATATCATCTTGACGTTAGTAACAGTGTTTCTTCAGCATGATTCAGTTGTGATATTATTTGGATCTTTGTGTGCTGAATTTCAAAGGTCTTCAAAATCGGTTCTTTTCCAGCACATAGAAATAATTTTTTCTTCAAACGTCAGTAAATCCGTCATTACTCGACTGCGTAGGCGGCCGTAAAGTTTCGTTTTTCCTCCGCCGGAGCTTTACTTTTCACTTTTCCGCCGGCGGAGGTAAAAGTGCTGTCATAGCAACATATAGATACAATACAAACAGACAACAAAATAAGCGTCAACAACTCAAGATTTATTAAACCACAATTTGTATTTATCACTCAATTTGTGACTGCATTTCTAAAAACCACTAATTTAGGAACAAATTGGTTATTATTTAATCGAACTTACTCAATAACTACTTATCAATACGGAATTAAAACGCAATCGGAGACGCAATCTTAAAAAAATAATTATTGTTGACAGTGTCCACTGACAGCTTTATGTTACATTACTATAGCAACAACCTGTGCCTATTCACCGACACCGGTCTAAGCCGCCTAATTAGATATTATTACTATTAAAAAGAGATGTTTTTGCATTAATTTATCGACATTTGAAGAAAAAACAGCATATTTTATTTGGAGGAAAAGTTACTTTTCATGGCTTGCTCTCTATTACCAGCCTCACTCTGTTCGGCTGTTAAACACGAGCGCGCCATGAAAAGTATCACTTTTCCTCCATATAAAATAATATACTATTACATGTACAAATCTGAAAACAGGCCTGATTTTACAAACTCTAAAGGAAAATCTTTCCTTTCCATTAAGCCAAAAGTTCAGGAATCCGTTATTACTAATGAATTATTTAGGATCTTCACGATCGCTTAAAAAATCCAACAAAGCGACATTCCACAGCCACAAAACATTATCCATGTCTGCCAAAACTTTCTGGTTAACTCCTTGGAAATAGGGTAGCAAGTGATTGTAATTTACAAGGATTTTTCTAAAGCATTGGGCAGCATACGTCTTGTTCTGTTGCTCATGAGGCTATATTTGGTGTTGTTGATGCCTATTACAAGTGGTTTGAGTCGTACTTGAAATATCGGTGTCAGACTGTGAGTGTATATGGTACGTCTCGTGATATGGCGATAGCTTCGGGAGTTCCTCAAAGCTCTTACCTTGATCCAATTTTTTTTCTCAGTTTATGAACGATATTGTCCTGCATTATTTGATTCATTGTAATATTTTGTTCTGCGTTGATGACATAGTAGAGCCTAAGTTTAGTGTAGGGTCATATCTCGATCGTTTGACCATCGTAATAATGCCTTGAAATCAGTTAGCTCCAGGTAATATTTTTGACAAATATATCGATTTCAATGTTTTTTTGATAACATCGGTTCCAAGGCCCTTAAAATATTTAGGTTTTAGAAACCTGCTTAATACTAAGATCATATAATATCACTGTGCCTACTACCTAGTATATTAGATTACAGCAATTCGTCATTTATGTTTGCCACACTTAGAGAATGGAGAATGTTTAATAACAATGTTAAGAATATCTATAACATTTTTTCCTACTTCTTTGTGGTATGCAATCCTTGGAATGCCGTCGTAGAAATTTTCTTTTTCTATTTACTTTTTAAATTGTTAAGTGGCACAATCTCATGTGAAAGCCTCTTAAGGATGATTTATTTTAGAGTCGGAATTCGTTCATGGCAGCAGCAACTCTTTCATGTTGGCGTCTTGGAGTTCGTCGCGCTAATTATGGTCAAAGTGCTTTTGCTGACATATTAATGAATACTTAAAATAAGTATTTTTATAAGTCATCCCTCAGAGTATAAAGCAAGTCTTGTCTCAGGGCAGGAGAAATACAAGTCATAGTGATTCTTTGATTGTCCTTATTTTTCAATACTTTTATTGTTTTTTTTATTTATTTTAAACATAGTTTTTGTAATGTAGCGCTTCTTCTACATAAATAGGTATTAATGATCTGCATACTTCAAATCACTGCTTGATTTTTCTTGAAACATCTAGCATTTGGTTTTGTGTCTACAATAAGTTTGGTGTGGCTTAATATGTTAACTTAACAACAGTTTAAATAAAATCGACTAAAGTCAAATAAATTATATTACGACACATTTGTAATAATACAATAGGTAAATTGTGTATATACCTTAGATTTTTTTCTATACTCTAAGGTTTCAAAGTTTTTTGTAGCTACTTTGTTTCTTAATTTGAAGAACTCTCCAAAAAACCGAGCTTATAAGTCAGTGACCGAGTAAGGGGAAGGCCTGAATTATGAGTTAAAGAGTAATGTCAAAAAGTATAAGGATGGTACCGTCAAGATACCAACAAAAAAAGAGCTTAGAAGAAGTTCTTGTATATAAGTGAAAAATGCCGTGAACAGTACGCTGCTTGTTTTTGGAGAAGCCTCCAAAATAAGAATACCACATTGTACTGAAAAGTAGGAAGTGCGAAATCTTTTCACTCAGACTAGAAACCCTCGATGTCCAAGCCTCCATACTCCATATGAAAATCACAACTCTAAAGAGGAGTCAAGATACATATACCAAGACATCTCAGACGCCCAACAAGTGGAATAGATTTATGATTTAAATTAACAAAAACAGATTGATTTGGAAGGGTCAACTTGTAAAATTCAAGAAACCTAGATTTTTCGGGTTTGATCTTTCAGTTATTTGCAGCAAACCACCTAGTCTTCTACTCAGCTGCACGAGAACAATCTCGAGGGAGGCTGGCATTGCATAGAAGCTGACCATATAATTGACAAATAACGCTGGACGAAACTGAACTACTGAGACTAATCCCTTAGAGCAGAAACTGTTGGCCGCCCCGACTGACACTAATTGTTTTGTGACACAACTGACAGATATGACTCAGTGCCGATGCGATGTAATATCTTTGATACCATAAGCATTTAGTTTCTTTATTAATAATTCATTCATTCATGTTTATACTTCTGGCATACTAAAGTAAAGTAAAGTATTTATTAGTCATAGAAATACAATGGTGTTTGTTGACAAGTCACATAATGAAACAAAACCAAAAGACTACACACTACAAACCAAAATCCAATACCAAAAACACCAATTAAATTGTAAAAACAAAATGAAAAATGAAAATAGAAAATGCAAAAATAAAATCGCAGAAGACACACAACGTACACTCATAGAAAGGTATCTCTTTGTTCTACTAGATTGTAAAATTCTCAAAAAATACAGGCAATTTTCCGTAACTAGTCTTTTTATCTTCTTTTTGAACTTATGCCAGTATTCCATATTGAAGAACAGATTCAGAGAAAGCATGGTATGTCATTATGGCCGCTTTTATATTAATTGTTTGCCTAACCTTACGTATGGCATATATTTTGGTTGAGTGAGAAAACATGTAGAACATTTAGATATGGAAATTTTCCATTACACTTTCTTTCAGAGCAATACCAATCTCTGATCTCCATTAACTTCTTAAGCAGTAATGAGTAATTCATGACAGGGCAAACACTATCAAACGTGTTGGACAGGTCACTATAAATAGCTACATTTCAGATGTAGTGAAAATATGTTACTTATGCCATTTCTCCAGTATCCCAGACCTTTTTGATATTTTGAAGCTATTCACATCATTTGCACATATTCATACTTATTAAAGTAAAGTGGGAAAGCATGTAAAACATTTACAGAAACTCTCAGAGTTAATTTACCGCAAGAGTATAAATCGATCAGATATTGCAATTGGCTTATTAATAAATATTGGTTAGCTAAATATTTATGGTTCGGCTTACACTTTGAAAACCCATTAGACACCCTTTCAATCAAATATGTGTGTTTATTTAGGTCCGCTGGAACAAGCGCAAGCTTTTAGGTCAATCATTTCAAATTTGGACTAATGATGATGCAATAAAGAGATAATATTATTAGTGACATTACAGTTTCGAAATGTTAACGGAATCAAGGACTATATTAACATGCAGTGGGGTCGAAACCAATAATCGGCAATCCCCTATTTTCCGATATTCGCTATTTCCAACACAGTTGCACCTCGAATCTAATAACCAGCATGCAATGCTTAATTAGAACATAAGGTAATTTGGATGTTGTTAATAGACGGTTAGTGGCTTGAGCCGATTATATCAATGGCTCAATCAAATTTATTTCATGCTTCAAACCAGTAGGTGCACATAGATACACATTATTGCACTCAGAAGACTAGGAATTTTAATTTGCTGGTATAGGTATCACAAAATTGCCGAAATGCCATCGAAATTCCTAAGACTTGTGCCCAAAAATAGTTTTTTTTATTTTATTTATAATTAAATTATTTATTAGACAAAATGGTCCCATAAAACGCTAGTCCACCTATTAGCTGATACGCCAATGAATGGCTTACTTCAGTCAATGTATTAAAGTCCATATGATATTTTTGTCCCATAATCGTGATCGTAGACTAAATATGTACTAAACTTGCTTGATATGCCTTGGCCCGAGTCATATTACCTGATAGTTTCTATGATTTATAAGCATTATAGGATGATATGGTATTATATCTTTCCATTGCTAATAAGCTGACTTATTGTTTGTCTTATTAGTTATTGTTTATTCATTAGCAGTGAGTCATTTGAGAAAATACCGATGATTATAATAAAGAAGATATATGAAAGGTTTGCATATTCAAACGTTTTCGTGGAGGAAGTACTGCAGTCTAAGCAGCTGTTTTGGCGAATGCGCTAGGTAATCGAAATCTTTGATACATTTATACATTAATTGTTTCAGCAGGCGAGGCGGTCTAAAATGGGTGTTCATGTGATTGATCTCTTGCTTCATGTAAAAAACTTTGCTTTTTTCCGTGAAGGAAATTGAATTTTCAGGTTATGCCATTCCTGTTATGCAGTTTCATCTCGTATCTCTTATGGTTTCTGGCAGTTGTTGAATAGGCTTCTCCAGAAAAGGTACCCACTAAATTCTCGATTATCCTAAGATTCTTAAGTTGATTGATTTCTGGAAAATATTTCAATACATTTTGTTTTAAATTGTATTGACTTACTTGCTTGGCTGAAAATATAGGCTTATCATCACCATAACTGATATGTTCTCCAAAAAATATTGAATGTACTGGATTAAACCAAAATAGTCAATAATATTTATCTTCCGATGATACAGCAACGATTATACTCATGAAAAATGGTCATATATTGAAATAGAATTTTAAAAAAGCCTTACACAGTTACACATCAATCGAGCCTGCCTCTAGAGCATTTAAGGGGTATACTCCTTGGTCCCTCTGCAGGAATATTCTGAAGCACTTAAGCTACTAAATATTCCAAAATATCCAGTTAGATTGTCATTTGCAGCAGTTGACTATAGTTTGCGATCCGATTATTTACAGTTACATTAAATCCCAAAATAGAGCAGTAAAAATATTTATATACACGTTTTAGGATAACGAATTACACTACCTACTTAGGAATCTCTCTACGTGCCAAATCTATGTTCATGAAATAATCTTGAACACCGAGCATTCCGCTTTACAATTCTCCTTAAATTCATGGTTACACTACTCGATATTGTAAGGATGTTCATAGTTCATATATTTACGTAAAAAACTACTTTTATAACATTTTCAATAGATTAATATACATACATGTAAGGAAACAAGTTTACAGAGCACAATATTAAAATACTTCACTTATACACAGATACAAAATATACACATTAAAAACTTTAAAAATTTAGCTCTGTGACCTGATAGCTCATGAATTCCTCAATTTAATAAAAGCATTTTTCTATAAGAAATTGTTTTATTTTATGCTTAAAAGATTTTAGAGGAATATTTCTAATATTATGTGGCAACTTGTTAAAAAATGTAGGAGCATAATGGCGTGTTGCATTCCAGGAGGGTTTTAAGTGCAAAAAATCGACTTATATATTAAGGTATTCGCGTGCATTGTGGTCATGGGTCTCTTGAGCCGAGGTATAGCCAGAGAGGTTCTTTCGAAGGTACAGGAGAGCCTCAAGGATGTATTGTGCTGGAAGTGGCAAGATCTTTAGACTTTTGAAGAAAGGTTTAGCATTATTGCGGTATTTAATTCCAGCTATTATCGTGATTGCTCTTCTCTGCAGACCAAAGACACGAGAGGCATGCACCGAATGTCCCCCCCCCCAGGCCAGTAACCCGTACACGCATACAAAATTGAAAAGTCCCTAATATGCCATTTTTAATGTTTCCATGTCAACGATTTTTGAAATATTACGAAGAATGTATGTTGCTGAGCATAGTTTTTTTGATATGATGTCAACATGGCAGAATGTGGACATTCTTCAAAAGGAACATCGACCAACATAAATTCTAGACAGTTTTTTTTTTATTTATAATTATTAAGATTTTATGGGCAAAGCATTCCAAGACCAGCAGTCGTGCTGGTTCGGAATCATTTGTTTGTCAATGTACGTGTATTTTAGTTTTTATTTATTTATTTATTTATTCCTTGCCAACAAGATGCAAATCAGTACAAAGCAAAGTCACACAGTATACAGACAAATTAAAACTTATTTAAAATATGACGATAAATATTAGAACACATTAAAATTAGACGAATAAAAACATTTTTCCCTTGCAAATTTAGCCTTTCTAAATCTCTCAACCCCCTCGATACTCCTAATCTCAGGTGTTAAATTTAGGTATACCTTCATACCCTTATAGTATGGTCTCCTTTCATAAAAGGTAGAAGCATGAAAAGGAGCTCTTAGATCATCTCTTCCTCTGGTTGTTATACCCATATCATTCCCTATTTGTTTGAAAAGTAGATTGTTTTTTTTTGACAAAAGTGACTAGTGCCAAAAAGTACAACGCTGGAACAGTAAGAACCCCCAATTCAATAAAAAATGGTTTACAAGACGTTCGGGGATGGAGGCGCAGCATCATCTGATAATTATTTTTTGTGCTATGAATATATTATGTGAAAACCTAGAAGAACCCCAAAAAGCAATGCCATAATTAATCTGGGACTGCACATATGCAAAATAAAAAATTTGTAAGCTCTGCAAATATACAATATCTCTAAGTCTCCTAATCACAGCGCATGCACTGCTCAGTTTCGACTGGAGACTGAAAATGTGCTGCTCCCAGCTAATGGCGGAGTCCATGTGCATCCCCAGAAATTTAGCAGAATTAAGGTTGGGAATAGAGATTTATGTTGATAGTGGACATAGAGTGATTCAGTGATAGGTTTATTTTTGTTAAATAGTATTAGACTCGTCTTCGTGGCATTCAAGGAAAGATGGTTGTCACGCACCGTACGGCCAGTCCACCGACAAGCCAGAGAGCGTCGAGTTATGTTTTTTCGAACATATGTAATTGTCGGCCGAGCCAGCACGACTGACGTATCGTCAGCATACTGGCAGATCATAGCATCCCCCACAGATCGTTCACATACAGCAAAAATAACAGAGTGCCTAGTATTGAGTCCTGGAGTACTCCCGTACGTACAATAGTGGAATTTGAAAAATGATTCCGTCCATTAAGCCTTACATTAACTGACTGGTAGCTGTTTTCTAAGTATGATTTAAATAGGTTGAGGATCACTCCTCTCACTCCATACCTTTATAATCTATTTAAGTCTATGATCAATGATCACTTCGTTTCTGTCAAGCTTTCCAATAATCTCTGTCAGGGTCCAAAAATGGTCATTTCTGTGGATTTTCCAGGTGAAAAAAAGTCTAATATCTGACACTGTTGAAATAAAGGCATTCAAAAAAAACATTGAGGTTCTTGTCAGAAAAAGAGTTGTATTTTCTACAGTGGGGTCTCGATCTATAGTAATCTGTTTAATAATATTAAGAACTTGGGTAAAAACCCTTTCAAGGATGTGGTTAAGCATTGTTTTAGTACCTACCAAAGTACTGTTGGTTGCTGCGTGTACTGACTTATGTTTTACTTATCGGAATCGATAACCATATGTTATGAAAATTGTATTTCAAGCTCAGTACTTTTCGGCTTGTGTTTTATGTGATGTAAAGTTGTAAACTAGTCAATATCCCTATCGAATGAAACTTCGATGTGATGAGTCCTGTGACCTCAAGGGAGTGGCAGATTTATTTGCTAGTTTTTTCAGTCTGTGTTCTTCAATTCTGACACCATTAATGTTGTTCCACATTCCCGGTCTTTTGCAAGTTTGAACCTGCCCAATATCAGTATCAGTTCAGTTGTATTTGATAAGTCCATCTCGACGGAAAGAAAGGACCAGGGCCAGATAAAATTTCCCCCTTATTTCTCAAGAATTGTAGCTTGTAGCCCAACACTGGCTGTTCCTCTCTTTAAATACGAGCAAATTACCTAGCCTTTGGAAATGTTCTCATCTAACTGCAGTCTGGAAGAGCGGAGACAGGGATGATATAGAGAATTACCGTACCGTCTCCTATCTGGCATTGATTGTATGGCCAAGGTTCTTGAGTCAATTGTTGTCGACGTACTGATCCCTAACTTAAAAAATCTTATATCTGAACATCAGCATGGTTTTATGGCTGGACGTTCCTACCACGTTGTACTCTAACGATCTGGCAACAGCAATCGACGCTGGAGCTCAGATTGACTATATATTTCGATTTTGCTAAGGCCTTTGGTAGGGTTGAACATAGAATTCTCATTTTTAAGTTGGCATCATACAGTATTCTGGACCTCTCCTTTCTTGGTTGGCAAGCTATCTTGACGGTAGAAGTCAATTGGTAAAAGTGAACAACGTTCTGTCTGGTGAAATATCGGTAACATGGGGGGTACCTCAGGGGACCTATATTGTTTGTAATCTTCATTAATGATCTTGCTACACTCTTTGCCGATGAACACTTTCTGTTCTATGCAGACTACTTTAAGGTATACAAAAGGATTTACACCGAGGACGATTGTTTTCAGTTGCAACTTGAAATCTGTAAAATATCTTACTGATGTGCTGTCAATGGCATGAAGATCAACTTATCCAAAGTGTAAGGTTATGACATTTACCCGCAAAAAACAATTTTATTTGATTATTCTCTTTCCAATATAAGTCTTTCCAGAGTGAGCTTAATCAATGATCTTGGAGTCATCTTCGATACTGAATTGATGTCACTAATATCGATGTTTTGAAGATACTTTATTACTCATTGGTGCGGAGCCACCTTGAATACTGTTGTGTTGACTGGTCTGGTTCCCTTTCTGTAAGACCCATTTTGCTAGGATTGAACGTGTTCAGACTAGGTTTGTCAGTTTCCTACTCAGGAAACTTCACATCAAAAGAATTGACTTTTCCTGTACTCAACGCCTGACTCTTTTGTGTTTGGATAGTCTGGATACTCGTCGTATACAGATATCGCACTGATGTTGGGTACGATAGTCCTTCAAATCGGATTATGGAGTGTTTTGTTTTAATATGTGTATGTTCCCACTGAATTTCAACTGGGCTGGTCTACACACAAGTTTAAAACTAAGCTAAAACGTTTCTTATCTTACTAGCATGACCACTCGTTCAATGACTGTTAAGTCTATAGTGTCTTGCATTTCCGTCATGACATGTACCTCCCTTGTTTGGAAATTTTCAGTATTCATTTATTTGACTTGCTCTTGTTTGTGTTGTATTTTATGTATTACTGTATTAGGTGTGTAATGTTTTGAAACTAGTTTATATTGCATTTGTTGATACTGTGATTGATTACTGTACTATTTGGAAGCATCTTCTGTAAGTACTGTTGTTCTAAATCTAAATAAATAAAGAAAATAAATAATTTTTTCTTATAGATATTTTCTTGTGATTATTAGTTTGGCTATGTAGGTATACCCTGTGCCTACGTGTATAATATACTTATCTGAAATGTATTGAGCGGCTGGAGAGATTCGTATGGATATGATAATGAACGATTTTATTGGTTGCATTTTTTTCTGTCGAAGAAACCTAACAAAAATGTAGTGAAATGTTCCACAGTGTACAAATTAACACCTAATTAAACTCTTTGAATTCCTCATAACTTCCAAACAATTTGTACAAAGCAAAGCAAGACTGATTTTTCATAAATTCTTATAGCATATTTAGATCTTGTTTTTAAAGGAAAATCATAATCTTAAAAATACAAGTAGGATCAATATATTTTATGCCTTTTTTACTTAAACTTAACAGCAGAACAATTATGCTAATATTTATCTTCATTGTGTTAGCCGCAATGTAATCAACCCAGAATAGAGAACCCCTTACAAGGGGACTAGATTTATGGGTTCTCGAATTTCGCTGACGGGACTCGGCACTTGCCGACAAACGGGAACCCAAAGAGTTGGCTATGGGAAACGGGATACTTACTTGTCGTTAAATCTTTGAAATAGACTATTAATTCTGTTTGCTTTTCGTAATGATGCCACGTTCGTTTACACTTAACTTTTCGTGTTGTAATCGAAAATATATGTCGTTGACAACAATAATTGGAATTTGATATTGTTGCAATATTTCTCTACTCTGAATCATCAGAAGAATCAAGGGTAAATTAAATTTTTTAAACGCAAATACTTACCTAAGAGGCCCAATGAAGAAAGCTAAGCTATATGCTATGAAAATATTCTTAGCACAAAAATCCCGTCAAGATGTTCCCACTTGATGCTATTCAAACTCATTGAACTTTTAATTACTTCTAGAAGAAATTGCTGACGAAAGCGACGAAACACCTTCAGCATAATAAACCAAATTTCTGCTGATCCTGCGTTATGGAACGCTGTCTGTATGACGTCTAAAATTGGCCAAATTCTTTTCGAGAAGGGTCCTTAGTAAATTAAGGAATTCGAGTTTTCTCTTCTTAATAAAGAAGGGCGCGGATTTTCAGCCTCAGATTATGTAAACGTGTTCAGCGAAGCTGATTTTATATTTATTTTGTATTTATCTTGCATCTTATTCCATCATTCGTCTTGGTCTTCATTTAGTGACTGACGCAAAAAGGCATTTCGGACTGGGCAAATATTTTAAGAGCCCTCACAATGCAATGCAAAACGGAAATGCTTTATAAAAATAATAAAACACCCGCTTAAAGCAGAGACAACTTCCTGAATATCAACGAATTTTAGATTAGAAGAATGGCAATAGTTAGACTATTGGCAACTCTAAGTTTGTAGAGTAGAGCTACTTACTGAACTGGATCTAATTATGGAATATCATCAGAAAGATGCAGCATGAGCCTGATAAATCATCTGTAACTTATCTAAGCGATACTATACAGCAGGAGTTGATACACTTAATGATTGTTCAGTGTTCCACAGCCATAATTCATATTAAAGACCTCTCATTAACAATAATAATTCAGTCATTGGGGATTTTTATCTGGAAAAAAGTCGGGAAGTTTTGAAAATTTTCAGGTTTGTAGGTTTCGGGGTCCCTAACTAAAATCCGTAAAATGCACAATTCGACACTTGCCGCCGGCGGCGCCGCCATCTTGCCAAGATCGCGGCCAAAATCGGTATTTTGCGAATATCTCGAAAACTATGCATTTGTCGAAAAAATATATAGAGAGCAAAATTAAAGAAGATAAAATTTCCTACAAAAAAGGTTTTATGAAAATTTGCGCTAAAGGTAACTGTTTAGGCACAAAATCCCTGGAGATTTTACAAATTTGCGTAAAGTATCATATATAGCCGATTTTTCGAAATCAAATGTCTAGTATGGTTCACTAAAACTATTTTTCGAGGCTTTCTACAATTTTGTCATGAAACAGTGGCGTATCATTAATTAGCTCAAGTTATTAATTTATGAATAATCAATTTTAATTATTGAAAATGCTGTACTGGTTTCCACATCACCCAAGAGGTTTTTTTTTTTTTTTTATGGCAGTGGCACACACACTAAAGGTAGATCCTATGGCGCTCGACGAGCGGTGTGTGTGCGAAGATGTTGATTGACACGGTTCTTGAATATTTGTAGGTTGTAATTAGTGGGAAACAGATGTCCTGGAAGTGAGTTCCACAGTGATGCAGTGCGCCAGACAAAGGAGTTCTGGTAAAGCGATGTTCTAGGTGTTTCTAGTTGTACGACGAACTGGTGCGCTCCTGCCGTCTGTCGGGACTGCCTGACAGGAGTTGCCAGGGGCGGGATTATGCGGGCCAAATCCTGGGAACATCTGCCGTGAAAGTATCTGTAAAACAGAGACATCTCGGCCACATGTCTGCGATGTTCCAGACTATCCAGATTCCGGGTCAACTCCGGATCGCCGACGAGACGCACAGCCCTCTTCTGAATGGAATCCAGCAGCTTTAGGGTATGCTTTGGTGCGGCACCCCAGATATGTGAGCAATATTCTAAGCACGGTCTTATTTGCGCTTTGTACAGCAAGAGCAACTGCTGCGGTGTATAGAGTTTTTTGTTGCGAAATAGCGCACCAAGCTTCTGGGAGGCTGATTTTGCGATGTTAGCAACATGGTCATGCCATGACATATTGCTGTTGACCGAGACACCCAGCAGCCCGATTGACGAGGATGCAGGAATGGTCGATCCTGCCATAATGATGTCAGGGCCCGCTGTATTGGCCCTCTTAGTAAACGTTGCGGCTTGGGTCTTTGCTGCATTGAACTGGACCAAATTTCGGTCGCCCCAAGTTTGAACTTTCTCCAGGTCTTGATTAATTGCTGTAATCTGCTCCTGTCTGCGGTGATGAGTCTCAGTCGCTGGTAAGGGTTTTTCTGATCTAAAGTGAGAGACAAGGGTACTGTCATCTGCAAAACTGTAAACAGGATTATTCGTTTCGATCAGCAGGTCATTAATATAGATGAGGAACAGAGTTGGTGAAAGTATTGCGCCCTGAGGCACGCCCGCGTTGATGGTGAATGTGTCCGAGATGTGTCCATCGACTGCAACATGTAGGGATCGGTTCTTAAGGAAACTGGCCAGCCAGCTGCAGAGAGAGGCGGGCAGTCCCAAGAACGGCAGTTTGTTGAGCAGTCCGTCATGCCAAACTCTGTCGAATGCCTTTGAAATATCCAACGCAATCGCTCGAGACTCTCCGTAGTTTTCAATTGCCCTACTCCATATATGAGTGACATAGGCCAATATATCTCCTGTCGATCTCTCTTTGCGAAAGCCGTATTGATTATCGCTGATTATTCTGTTGCTCTCGAGGTACTTGAGTAGTTGCTGGTTGACTACACGTTCCATGACTTTGGAGATTATTGGAAGCAAGGCAATCGGGCGATAGTTTGAGGGCGTGGTTTTCTTGCCTTTTTTTTGGAATAGGTTGCACTCGAGCGACTTTCCAAGAGGATGGGTAAATCCCTTTTCTGTAAGAAAGAGAAAAAAGCCTGGAAAAAACAGGTGTTAGTTCGTTGGCGCAGTTCTTTAGCACGATGGCAGGTATTCCGTCCGGTCCTGATGCCTTTTGCGTATCTAGTCCTTTAAGGATTTTGCGAATATCACGATGAGAAAACTTGACTTCTGCCATGGTGGTGTTGATGTTCGGTATAGTGGGGAGAGTCTTGCTTTGGGGCACGTCTAAGGTAGAGTGCGATGAAAAAATTTTGGCGAGCATGTTTGCTTTTTCCTTGGCTGTAGTCGCCGTGATGCCACGTTCGTCCGTCAAAGGTGGGAGAGACGTTTTTGTAAAGTTGTTACTTACTGCCTTTGCTACCGACCAGAAATTCCTGGAGCCACTGGGGCATTGCAAAAGTTTATTCCTGATCCTTTGATTGTGTTTGTCCTTAGTTTCGTCGATCACACGCTTGCACTCGTTTCTCGCTTCGATAAAATAATTGCGATTTTCAGCGGTCTGATTTTGCTGCCAGTACTTATAGGCTTGCTGTTTCCTTCCTACAGCTCTTTCGCATCTTTTGTCGAACCAGGGCTTTCCTTTTGATGGTAACTTGATGGAATTTGGGATGTATGCTTCCATTCCTGAGGAGATTACTTGCATGATCTCTTCGCAGCAGTCTGACGGGTCGTCAGTGGCAAAGCAGACGTCGAGCCAAGGAAAATCTAGGTAAAACTGCCTCAGATCGTCCCAGTTTGCAGAATTGTAATGCCAGATTTTGCGAGGCAATGGTGGATCCTTCTGTATGAGTGGCAATTCACAAATCGTTGTAATAAGTTTGTGGTCGGAGGTACCTAATGGCGGACCAACTGTAACCTTGTACTGGTCAGGATTGGTGGTTAGAAAAAGATCCAGGAGGGCGGCGAATTCGCCCCTCTCTGAGATTCGAGTTGGTTCGTCTACAAGTTGAGTAAGCCCGCAGCTGATGGCAAATGTTTCAGCCTCTCTACCTTCGTTGTCGGTCTTGTTGTGATGTTTGAGCCAGTTGGTGTTGTGGGCATTGAAGTCTCCCAGAACGATTATTTCTGAACTGGGGTGATCGACCTGTATTGAGTCAAAGGTGGTAGCTAGTGATGAGAAAAAGCTTTGGTAGGCTCTATCGCTCGGAGGGCGATAGAGACAACATATAAACTTGGTTAATCCCTTGGCGGTGAACTTGAGCCACATGACGTCAAGGTTGTTCGGTTCGAGTGTTTCCTCGCGGTGACATGAGAGGTCGCTTCGGACAAAAAGGCATATTCCGAACTTATGTCTAAATCGGGTATGTAAGTCGTAACCAGGATAGAGGTAGTTCACTGTTGTTGTTGTAGAACATACTTGTGTTTCTGTAAGGGCCAATATGTGTGGTCTATTTGCTTGTAGATGTTGGTGTACCGAATTTATGTTTGTATTTAGGCCTCTTATGTTGCAGATATCTATTCTAAATTGGTTCGGTATCTTTGCTGTCTGTGAAATGCGGAATGAAGGGCTCCCAGGGCCACCCAGCGCCCGGAGATCCGAATGGCCGGGGAGTTTACCTCCGGAATATTTTGATCCTGGAAGCACCATCATGTCCATATATTCCTACTGTGAAACGCGGGATCACCAGCGCGGAAGCGGAACGTGATTTGGGAAAACCACTTAGCGCTCCCCAATTCTGGTGGGGTGGTCTTTCACCGGACGATGCGAGTAGGCTTATGCATCTACCACCTAGGGCCGCTTCCACTCGAAGCATCGGCCTCAGACTCATTCCTTTGGCGGTCCCTAGTCTGACAGGGGTAAAAATGGGGTTTGTTGGATCACTCCCCAGTGATCAGCTCCAGACTTTGTACTTTGGTGTTCTCCAGCCTGGAGGAGGACGATGGGATTTGATGGGCCACATCCCGTGGCAACTCGGAATGGTGGGGGCGTCACTCCCCGTACATGGGGAGTTTTTTTTTTAACGTGGTTTCCCTGGGGGCCTAATCCACTAGGTAAATAAAAACCCTAAACTTATCTGCACAAGCCCGACGAACCTGGCTCATTGATGTCAAAGTCGATTGTGTCTGCTATGCTGGGCTCAGGATGGTCTTTCAATTCGTCGAACTATTCATCTTCAGCCACCAGAGGGATATCCACAGACAAATCTAACTCCTCTTCATCGGATTCGTCGAGTGATACTTCAGTGACGTTGTCGCAAGATTTTCCATTGCAGTATTCACAAATTATTGAACATTTTAATCCTGCTTTTCTGCATCCGCAGGCATTACCACAGTTGTTTGTCTTGCATTTACAGGATAAAAATGCCAATAGGGACTTTGGAGCTGGATCTTTCAACGTTGTTACTGGAATAATGCATGATCTTGTTTTCTTACAACCCCATTCTTCGGCGTCTTTGGTACCACCATACCATTGCTGAACCTGGTGGTAAGTTCGCAATGAATGCTGTCGTGCTGCTGCTCTCGTAGGTGGTAAAGATGCCAAATTTAATTTACTTTTTGTTGCCGATTTCACAAAACAGTGGTATCGATATTTATCCAGATTTATGTTCTCTCTGTCTTTGCATCCATAGACAGCAAGAAGAAATTTCTCACCTGCAATAGCAACTTCGTCAGCGGTTGCATGCTTGTTTTGAAATGCTTCTATAGAAGCTTGTAAGTCTCTACGTTTTTCAAGAGTTGTTAAAGTTTTCAGCTTCCCTTGGTTGAATAAGGCCGACGTCGTATCACACCCACATATTGCGTGGAGGAACAAGATGTTGTCTTTCACGGCTTCGACGCCATTTAAACTCTGCGACGAATAGATGCTGTCGACTGTTTTTCCTCTTCCAGGCTTCAGGAGGTATACATTATGGTGAGCCTTGCACAGTGCTGACAACAGAACAATGAGGTCGACATCCTCTCCAACAACAACAATGTTTTCATATGAAGATGACATCTCGATTGCCGTATTTATTATCAATGTGTCTGCGTCTTCTGTAGCCTGGATCACTTCTTCAAATTTCCGTTTCAAGATTGATATAAAGCGACCTTTGTTTGCATCGTTTGATAGGAAATTTGTCTTTGAGACTGTGGTGATCATGGACTCATCAAACAAAACATCTGCTGTACTTTTTTTTTGTGATCTTCGCTGTCGTTCTGTGCTTTTCGTGCTTTTTTCTGCAGCGTCTGTAGGGTAGCCATCGAAAACAACAACCGCATTTGACTGATGGTGTCTTTGTACATAATTTACGTAACTGTTGCAAATCGAACCAAATGTTTAATTTCGGCTCCAAACAACTCGATGCAACAAGTATCCACCGTCAATTATGTACATTTTGTTAGGTCCAAAGTCAATCTCTGTAACTGTCGAAAAAGCTTTGTATAGCAGGGATTTCGCTGTTTTTCGCATTCCGGCTCCAGAAAACAAGGACAATGGGTACGGAGCCAACTCATACTGCAGATGCTGTTCTCAAGTTCTTCATCGCTCTGTTTTGCAACACAAAGTCTCTGGAAAAAGAGTAGAGGGTCAATGGGCACCACTTTATCATCAATACGAATACTCGAGTTCACTGCTCTCAGGGGCAGTACTTTGTCTTTGCGTCTCAGAACCACATCACCAAAGTTTTTCCCAATCATATTATTTATTCCAACTTTCCCAATTCGCTCTGCATCAAAACAATTTATTGTTTGATCTCCAACAACGCCTGAGGCAATGGACATTATTTCGTCTACGTCTGGGAAAGGTGGGTGTTGCGCAGGCCAAAGCAACATCTTTTCCACATCATTGTCGCCTCGAGTAATGCGTGAATTTCTCATATCCACGTATTGTTCTCCAGATTGAAAATAAACTCCGCAGAACTTTTCAATTTCATCACATACGTTGTGCAGATATACCATTCCTAGTGTCCACCGTAAACGGTTAACTTTAGCGAAAATTTTCATAAAACCTTTTTTGTTGGAAATTGTATCTTCTTTAATTTTGCTCTCTACATATTTTTTCGAAAAATTCATAGTTTTTGAGATATTTGCAAAATACCGATTTTGGCCGCCATCCTGGCAAGATGGCAGCGCCGGCGGCAAGTGTCGAATTGTGCATTTTATGGATTTTAGTTAGGGACCTCGAAACATACAAACCTGGAAAGTTTCAAATCTTCCAAGCCCCTTTTTTGATCCCCAATGGAACTATAAGAGTTGTCGGTAAATTAATCTTGTTGGTAATCTATAGACTCATTCTTATTGTTTTTTGAGTTAAGCGAATAGTTGTAGGTAATAACTACATAACACGCTTAAGAACTTTACACATATTTTTCCGAGTTTTTTTTTATGGCAGTGGCACACACACTAAAGAGAGACCCTATGGCGCTCGACGAGCGGTCTGTATGCGAAGATGTTGATTGACACGGCTCTTGAATATTTGTAAGTTGTAATTAGTGGGAAACAGATGTCCTGGGAGTGAGTTCCACAGTGATGCAGTGCGCCAGACAAAGGAGTTCTTGTAAAGCGATGTTCTAGGTGTTTCCAGTTGTACGACGAACTGGTGCGCTCTTGCCGTCTGTCGTGACTGTCTGACAGGAGCTACCCGGGGCGGAATGAGGCGGACCAAATCCTGGGAGCATCTGCCGTGAAAGTATCTGTAAAACAGAGGAAACATTAGGAGGTGCTGACAAAAAATTAATAACAGGGATGTAGAATTTAAAGTTGTAAATCATATTATATTTACAAGAACCAATGCTAAATGTAATTTTACTAACATAATATATTACAGCGCTGCTCAGATATATTGCCCATTTCGTTTAATAATAGATAATTCAAGGATCAAGAGCACGATAGGTTTCTTGTATATATAATCTACATACATTTCGAATTGCTGTCAGTAGTGCCTAGTATTATGTATATATCATGATCACGTTCCCTCTTTGTGAACCGACTTCTCCCAGGCGTTTGACACCATTAACTAACTTATTTGTTGATAATCGAAATAATCTTGTTAGGTACTTTTTAAGACATGTTTAAATATGTTAATGGGACTGTGGAATGTTTACCTTTTGCTGATTATTTAAAAACAGTTTAATCATATTTCATTCGATTTAGGTCGACTGATGATAGTCTTTTGTAGGCTCATTTCCATGTTACCGTTCTTGGTACGTTTTTAGTAATTTATTCTAGATCATCCTGATACCGCTTGGTCAAAATAACCCAATGTGCTACAATCAGATGTCAACATATGACATTTAGCAGCATTTAGCTCCATGCTTCCGTTCAATTTTAAGCACACAAATTCATTAATCGATCTCATATGCTTTATTCATGTCTCATGAAACAAAGAAGATTACTACATTTCAAGCACATCACGAATGCAGACCAATTGGGAATTCTAAATAGAAATATTCAAAAGTTGTCAGGAGAGATATAACAAAACTTAAAACTGAAGAAA
>MU184295.1:49160-93890 GCA_016904865.1 Pissodes strobi | reverse complement strand
AGTTGTCAGGAGAGATATAACAAAACTTAAAACTGAAGAAATAGAAAGTGCTATTTAAAACAACAAAAGTTTGAAGGTTCTTCGAAGAAATTTCTCCTCTGGTACCAAGAGCATTTGTAAGCTAGAAAATAAGGCGAGTCGTGCTACTTGAAATAAGGAAAAAAAGTTAAAGTGAGTGGAGGACTTCTACACAGAGCTATACAATGAAAAGGAACAAAATCCGCCTGAGAACTTACCTCATGTCCAAAACCAACGTTTAGATGATATTGCTGAGATTACCCTGAATGAGATAAAACCGTCCCTGAAGGAAATGAAGGACAATAAATCCCCTGTTATGGAATCGATTAATGCAGGAGGAAAGATATTGCTTAAGAATATATGCAGGCTTTTCAATGCATGTCTTCTGAAGGGAGGAACACCTTCTCAATAAGATAACACGGTAATAATTATTATGCACAAAGAGGGAGTTATCGCAAAACTAGAAAGCTATAAACCCTAAGCTTACTGTCACATGTCTGCAAACTGTATATGAAGATTATAGCAAAGCGTCTGACATCTAAATGAGATTTATACCAGCCACGTGAACAGGCTGGATTTAGAGCAGAGTATGGAACAAACGACCATCTTCAAACTATTAAGACTCTAATAGAAAAATTCATCGAGCACAACAAGCCACTTTTCCTGGTATTCATAGATTTCGAAAAGGCTTTCGACACGAAACGTTACTGGCGCTGGCGATTTGTCGTATTGACCACCGAGATAATTCCATGTTGAATAACGTATACGAGCGAGCAACTGCATGCGTAGGATTAGATAAAGGCACAATTAAAATTGAAATTGAAATAGGAGCTCGTCAGGGCAATCAATATGGCCTTATTAGAATACGCCTTTAAAAGAGTAAACTGGGAGGAAAGGGGCATAAACATCAACGGGTAAATATTCGGGACATGAGCTCGGGATTGTCCCAGATAAGCAAACCTGTGAGCTGAACAGGAGGATAGGCTTGGCGAGGGCTACATTTGCAAGGTTTAAGGGTGGGTGTTTGGTTAAATCATTGTCTCAAACGGAAAACAGAAATCAGTGCATACTGTCAGTATTATTAGCATATATGGAGCAGAAATGTTGACGTTTTTCCAAAAAAAAAACAGCACACAAGGTGCGAGTTGCACAGAGATCTATGGAGCCGGTAATTCTGAGCCAGTCGCTGAGGGACATGATACCCGGCATAGAATGGGTGTTACTGATGACATAGCACTTTTAAAGTGGAACTGGCCTGGCCATCTGGCACGAACAACGGTTGGAAGGTGGTCAAAGCGTATTCTGGAATAGAGACCTAGGCAGGAAGCTTATAGAAGCAGAGAGCAGGCCTCCAACAAGATGGACCGCTAATATCAAGAGAATCCGGGGAAACTGAATGCGGGAGCACAAGATCGTAAGCAATGATAAACACTAAAGGCAGACCTATGTCCAGCAGTACATCTATTTTATTTGGGCAAAAAATCATTAACGCAAAATCTCTCGAATATAGAAGTGATCATATACCCAGTTAACGCCGTAACCGCTTGCAAAAATCAAGATAGGATAGTTAGTTGCGTCAGAGGCCTTGGAGAAGTCAGTGCGCAAAGAGTGAGCTTAATACTCCAATTTCAAGGGTTTAAAAATTTAATATATATTAGTTGTGTCCTTTTCTATTACCATCTGTTAACGTGCTATATGAACATTATGAGGACCGAGCTATAACATTCTATTTTAATCTGATGAGATATTCTTAGAATAATTTTAATAATTAGCAAACAATATTTGACATAGTAAAAGCATTATTTATCATGTTTGCAAATATGTTGAAAATAAGGTTACCAATGAGTCAATCCTATGGGATCCTAAACGAAGCATCTATTTCAATTTCATACAAAACCATTACCTCAAATAACTTCCAAAATCTTCATACAGTCATTAACGATACGACGATGGTTAACCGTGTCAAAAGCCTTATGGAAGTCGATGCACAAAAAGTGACTTCTATTCCAAATCTAACAGATTTGATGCTGCTAGTCTGCTTTAGTATATTCTGCAATGCCGCATTATTCGTCTTTGTTTTGGTAGATCCAGATTTTCAGCAACTGCATGAGGATTGCTGGATTTTACAATGCAACATATATCTCTATAACTCATAATAATTATTTATGGCAATTTGCTTGCTCTTTGTCAAAATATTTCGGATTTCTTTACTAATTCCTTAGGCTTGTCTTTATTTTGAAAAGTTTGGATACCACTGACCATTCTGATTTGTAACATGTCACTTAATAAGAATCCAGCCTAGTGCGTATATAGATAGATTTTACGTAATAATAATAATAATTTCCTCGCTCTTCCGGTGATTCAGTGCGGAGAAATCTTAATTTTAATATAAACATTGCAAAAGCATAATAACGGAAATGTCCAGTAAAGAAAAATAAAATAATAATTAAATTGTTTTGCTTTTATGTTGAAGTCAATTAATAATCTTGTTTTATTTTTAAAAAATATTAAGACTTTGTTCTTCAAGGTCTAAAATGTTGAATATTCAAAGTTTGATCCTGAGCTTATTTTGAACAATCTCTTTGGAAATTAGAGAAATTGAAATATTTCAATGCACCTGACGGCCACGTTTGATCATGTAGGTACAGGGTTTCTCGTATGTTTAGACCCCTATCTAGAGAGGTAACTTTAAATACAGAAAATGTAGAGTTTTCGTGTATCGCCAATATTTTTTTTTTATCAGAAAAAATATCATCTTGGCTTTTTTAATGGATCGCTCTGTGGCATCATTTCTTACAGGCATATTTGAATAATAAAAAGAAGAACATACGTATAATTCTTAAAATATATTAAAAATAGTACCATAAAATGAAATAAATGCACGTACAAAAGCTTTAGATAAGAACTTAATTTAACTTTTTATTTATAAATAGTTAGAATAATAGTCAGGTATCATATTTTAAGGATTTTTAATGCCCTAAGCGAAGGGGGGCGCTAAAGTTTAAGGTGGGTCATACATGCAAAGTTTTGACACTTCTTGTTTTTGAGTCTTTTATAAAAAAAAAATTTTTTTTTCATGTTCCAGCATAGTCTTGCCTTCGTGCGTACTGCTCGTGGTATATTGAGCTCTAATGAACGACGTAAATGTTGGTTTGACAGTTCTATTGCAAGACTTCAAATATAATCTTCTTGTAACTGAAAATTACATATATTGCCAGCATAAAAGCTACCATAGGCCTTCTTCTAGTATTTATTTCTACATCATAAGTAGCAGCAAACCTGTCCAAATTATCAACGCCCCCTTTGGTGTAGTTACAATTTTCAGCAGTTAATCTGTCAGTGCATTGTACTGATGTACAAATGAAGCCAAAATCACATTTTTATATATTTTTGGAACATATGACATTATATTTTCTTGGAATCCAAATTCAATAAAAAATTATGGCCTACGCCTTGTGTAAAACTCTGGTGGCAGTTCTCTCTGGTTCTTTTTTTAATGGTACCAACAAATGTGAGACTATGCTGTTGCAGCAACTTATTAAGTAACCACCAAGTAAAGTTGTTATTATAGAAATGGGCACCACAACGCGTAAAATGATGCCACATGAATCATTGTTTTCTTTGTAAGGACCTTCAGGTTGTCTTTAATAAACTTCTAAATTAGTGCAGTATGCTGTAGAAGCATCGACTAGAGCAAAAATCTTTGCGTCATATTTATTGGGCTTACTTGGTACATACTGCTTAAACCCACAGCGTCCTCGAAAAGCCTCAAGTTTCTCATCTGTGGTTGCATTAACTCCGATACAATAGACATTTTTACCCACAAGGCTTAAAATGATGCCACATGAATCATTGTTTACTTTATAAGGACCATCAGGTTGTTGTGCTTCCTAAACTTCTAAATTAGTGCAGTATGTTGTAGAAGCATGGACAGAGCAAATATCTTTTCGCCATCTTTATTGGGCTTACTTGCTATATAAACCAACAGCGTCCTCAAAAAGCCTCAAGTTTCTCCTCTATGGTTGCATTAACTCCCACAAAGTAGGCATTTTTACAATTCTGTACATAACATCCGAATGTTGCTCTTATTGGCGCTAACATGTCAAGTTATGTCTTTTCGTTTTTTGTAGATAGATCGTCAAACCTTTAACAGTTGATAAGAAGTCTGACGCTTTGTTCGGACATTGCTACCCAGATTCTTTCAACTCCTGTTCCTTTCCGATCCCAAATCTCCTTTGAGTTCAACCTACTGCTTTTAAGAGTCGGAGTACCAACTAGATATAATAAACTGAATCTCGCTTTTATTTTAATTAAATCAGCTGGTCTAACAATTGTTCTGAGCGATACTACCAACACTACCAACAAATGTGATACCTACTATGCTGTTGCAGCCACTTATTAATAGGTCAACATTAGGGAGTCAGCTCAGTAACCAGCAAGTAAAGTTCCTATTTGTTTCAGAAATGGACTCCACAAGGCGTGAAATGATGCTACATGGTTACATGGATCATTGTTTACTTTGTAAGAACCCTCAGGTTGTTGTGATTCAGAAATCTCTAAATTAGTTCAGTATGTTGTAGAAACATCAAGTTTCTCATCTATGGTTGCATTAATTCTGATAGATTAGGCATTTTTAGAGTTCTACACATAACAGTCGAGTGCGGCTCTTATTGACTCTAACTTGTCAAGTTCTTTTCTTTTGCTTCTTGTAGATAGATTGTCAAAGCTTAAACAGTTGATAAGAAATCTGAAGCGGGGTTCGGACATTGTTACCAGAATCTTTCAAATCCTGTTCCTTTTCTATCCCAAATCTCTTGTATTTAGCCTATTGCTCTTCAGAGGCAGATTACTAACTATATATAACAAATCGAATTTCAATTAAATCAGTTGGTTTAGCTGGTTCTCTCCTCTTTCTAGCGTAGTTCTGAGCGATATTGGAAGTATACAAGTTTGTGTTTTCAACATTATCTTGTACCATATCGTCAGCCAGCCTTATTCTGAATCTCTATCTGTGTCTATATCTTCAATAACATAGTCTGCTGCATTTCTAGTCGTCTGGTTCTTCTACAGGATCCACTTCATCTCAGAGTTGACGCATTTTTTCTTGCGCTTTTAGCAAATTCCTCTAAAAAAAATAAGCAAAAAATCGATAATTTTACAATCAAATTTAAGTATAAAATGCTAATAATATTCAAGAAATATCATGATTACTTACCGAATAAGTAAAAACATAAAATAATAACACAAGAAGTGGCGCCAAATCTCTCAGATCCTTTCCGTAATAACTTTTTAGAAATAACAGCTGCAGCGTTCTCGGTTGCTTGAAATATACTAGTGGCAGTCAGTGGCCCTATGAAGGTACCTGGGTAATGGGTATTCGGGATTTTACGATTAATGACTGAAATTTGCCGAATGACTGAAAACGTGTCGGGTCTGTTAGACTTGGCGCCACCTCTGTAGTAGGTATAAATCCTGAAATGTTGGCTATTAAATATTTCAAAAATGGCCTAAACAAATGCAAGCATATTTTATAATATTTTACTAAACAATATACAACTATGTAAACGAATACCCTGTACAGGGTTTTGGTTTAAATTTTGAAGAGTTTATTAATGATATATCAAAAAATAGTTTATACAAAAGTTTTAGGATTAGGATAGTTATCTTAAATGCAGCACCGTGTACATTAGTGAATTTTTGAATACTGCGAAATATTCTAAGTATACTTGATATAACAGGTCCTATACTTAAATTTAACAGCTTTCGGAATGGCGTCAACTTCCGGTTAAACCGGAAAATACGCACTTCTGGCTAAACCGGAAGATGACCACAGACGATAGATCATTAAAACATTTTCGTTCTACGTTAAGCCGTTAAGATTTTAGAGCTTATCGTAAAATGTCATATTTGGAAAAGAGTTGAAAAAAGAATTCAAAAATTCACAAATATTCAGGGTATTGTATTTAAAAGAACAAAGTTGACAATATTTTTGTTACTTTCTGATTATTACTTGTGTAATAGATTCGAACGATTCAGGAAAAATCCTTAAACTCTTATGTAAACTATTTTTTGGTATATCTTTTAATAAACCCTATAGACCCCGTTTAGAACATAAATAGAAACTCTGTACACTATGTCTCAAATTAAACTTGCACATAATTTAATTATTGATAACATTTTTCTTTAAAGCCCGTTTTTAATGATTGTTTGGTAAGCTGTGGTCTTCGTTTTTACGAATACGCGGACAAATGAAAATGTTCCTATTTTAAATCAAATTTATATTGCAGGGAAAAATATTTGATAACCATCTTTGAACCTATGAAAACAACGTATTGCCACCCCTTGATACGTCGACGCATGTCAGCTATCAGTCTCAGTTCAGTGGTTATGTATTGCGGTCGATTGGCCCTTCCTGCTGACCAGCCAAAATCAGTTCCTGCCGGTTTATGGAAGGGTCATTTCTTCCACTAATAAATAGGTCTTAAATACAAATCTTAAACTTCTTCTAATGGACTCATGTCCGGTGACAGCGGTGGCCAAGTGAATAATTAGTAACGGTTTTCTTTATATTCAACCCTCCTACTACATTAGTTTGTAATTATTCATACACTATTACTATTAAAAATTAAAGAAATTAACGCAGACATATTTTTCACTTTCTTCAGGTGCGCCCTTGGCACATTTGAAGTTAATATCTCAAACTAGAAAATATCAATGATAAATCAACAAATGTTTGAGGGAAAACTATATATAAGGTGTGGTTAGATACTGTAAAAATATTCTCAAAAAATGGAAGATTTCTTGCGAACAAAAATTTTATTACGTTATTTTGCTTGTATTTTTTCGCCCTTTATTTGTGCTATTTCAAAAATGCTTATTTAATACTCCCCGAATAAGAAAATTAATATTAAAAAAGTTAGTTAACCAAATATAGACAGTTAATTGTAATGTTTACTCTTTAAAAAAATTACATGAATATTAATGGTCTTTCCCTTCCTCCGTATAGTGTTGGGATTTCCATGGTATGCCCACGCAATGTTTCATAGCAAATTACAAATGAAATTCGTTTAATATGCAATGCTAATTATGGAGATTGGTGTGTGTGCAAGTATCTGTGGTGATTCATGCTGCAAACGCCTATTTTTATGCGACATGCATTTATTGCAGTCGTCGTATAATGGCTACTTGTTCTCGTTAATTCGGGTTTACCATAACAGTAAACAATTCTGAGAGAATTTGTTTTTATGTCGGTGCTTGAAACTAGGTTTATTGCAAGCCTATAGAATATACGTATAAGGCGTTTGTAAAAA
This sequence comes from Pissodes strobi, assembly GCA_016904865.1. Lineage (NCBI taxonomy): Eukaryota > Metazoa > Arthropoda > Insecta > Coleoptera > Curculionidae > Pissodes > Pissodes strobi. The sequence goes on along the minus strand of MU184295.1, from coordinate 86,562 downwards.
GTTTTGTAATAAACGGCCAAAGACCTAGTTTTTACGCTGACACCACAAACCTTCGATGATTGCGTATTATGCACACGCATGAACTAAATAGGGTTGTCACCTGGCCGATTTTTCACCGGGCCTGGCCGGTTTTTCACTAACAACGGCGGGTGCCGGTCAGTTTCTAAAAAAGGCCGGTTCTCAACAGAATACGTCAATTTCGTCATTAAATTTGGAAAAGCTGGTCAGTGCAATCACCCAATAAACCGCAATTCGGTCTGCCACCTATTGATGAGCAGTGGCATTTATTATTTTTATTGCTTCCAGATAGATAGATATTTTATTGGTAATAATTACCCAACAGCGCTTTTACAAGTCAGGAAAGATGATAATACAGAGGTACTCCTCTGTTGAGTAAAATTCTTTGTGGATGAAATATTTCTTAACTTTAGATTTAAAGGCAACCCCACTGAGCTGTTTCACATGCTCAGGCAGGACAATAAACATAACTCCAAAGTGGTCAGTGCCTCAACGCGACCTTGTAAGCCTGTGGAAGCCAGGCACTATGTTGGACTTACTTCGTGTAGCATATCTGTGCATGATGAGTGCTGTATCGTGAAATATATTCCCTAATATCAGTGAGGCAGGCCAGAATCTAGATGGATGGAAAAGTAAGGATATTTAACTCTGGGAAGCACATCCGACAGCAATCCCTGTATTTTAGTCCCGCCAATATACAAATACATCTTCTCTGAAGTCCAAAGACCCTAACACACTGCGGTGAGTAACCCCAATTCAAAACTGCATAGCCCCTATTGGAGAAAAAACAAAATAGCCATGATATGCTGCCATTAAAACATCTTTTGTAACAAGGTTACTTAAGTGCCTAACAAGATAGGCTATTCTGGAGAAGAGCCGGTTGACGTGAGTCTGCCTGGTTAAGCCAGGATCTAAAAAAAATCGCTGAAATTTGACCGACTCTTCACAAGGCAAGACCTGTGCCATCTTCTAAGCGAAAACAACATTTTTTATGTTTTATCTCCATTGGCCGTAAGCTGGTTGGCTGTAAACTAGTCTTGTATTTTTAACTGCTTATCATGTGTTAAGATTTCCAAGGGTTCAGAGGGATGATAATGTTGCAGGTTGGTAGTGTCATCGGCAAAAAGTATCAACTTACGCTGTGGAGAAGCAGCAGCAAAGCAAGGCAAGCATTAATGTAAATCAGGAAGATTACCTGAAGTATTCTGCTTAAAGAACACATACTGTTGACTTCCACGCAAGTAAGACTCAACAAAGGTAATACTACTAGGGTGAAAATTGCAGTAAGAAAGTTTATTTAAAAGTATCTCAAAGGAGACACTGCGCGGTTTTGTGTGTTTTTTTTTTTAGTTATCTTAAAAGTTCCATCATCCCCCCCAAAAAAAAAAACTAGGACAAACAGATAAATTTTCCTAAAGATCTTCAAGACTATAGGGAATAAAAGATGGTTGAAGTATCTGAGTATATTATAGCATATTATTGTTGCCGCTTGCAGATACGTACCATGAAAATGAAAATATACAGCTCTTGTGAACAAGATTTTTAATCGTTTTTGATGCATACCACCTTCTTAGAAAAACCCATTACGTAGAGTGTAATTTTATTATTTATAACAAAATTTTACAAAAATAATATAAAATTCAAGTATGGAAAAATAATAATTATTATTATACAGTTTTTATATTTGGTGATAGCACTCTTTGTTGCAATACTTAGAATTACACTTTCAGTGTGCTCTTGTGTTATAGTATCCTAAACTTCATTAATATTTTGAACCAATTCTTCTTGAAATCTAGGCCGAAAATCATGTTTATACATAAATTTTTTCATCTTTCCCCAAACGTCAATCGTATTGATATCGAGACTCTTTGAATACGGCAAAACATTAATCTGATTTTCCTCCATGTAATTTTTAACTGCCTATGAATAGGGGCATTATCAATGTGGGGAAAAAATCAATGCCGTATAATACCCCGACAGAAAGTAACATAGCTCTGCACTTACTCTTCCCTGTATGGTTTGACAAATTCCTGTTCCCCTAGTGCTGATCCAGCCCCATACATTAACTGAGAGCTGTCCACTTTGATTAGCCTTGTGTGTACATCTTTTTGTTTCAGCGGCTCGAATTCTGCCATTTTTACAAGACTGAAAGGTTTTTCTCGTTTGAAAATAATACATTTTTCCATAAATCATTTTGATTCAAATGCCCAGGGGTAAATTGGAGTCTCCTTTGTTAATTTCGGCCAAGAAAATTTTATTTGCGGAACATCGACAATTTATGTCGATGTTTCGAACGCTTCTTCGAGCTGTATTTGACGATCCAGGGAAATTATTCTTTACCTTCGCTTTCAATGCTGTCTCAAGCGAATTATTTCTTTAAAAAAAAATAATTAATTCCATGTCTTGAGCATTGGTTGAAACTTTAGGCCTACTAGAACCAACTTTACTTGCAACTGTGCCATACTATGAAATTTTCTCTGTAGCCAACAAAACGGTGTTTTTATCAATCCCTAATTTTCCTGCAATATTCGTAATTTTACCCCCATCAATCACAGGGCTTTTTGATCGGCAGTTAATGCAGGCATATTGTGGATAAGCTCGGCAGATATAAAATGTCAATAATTTAAATCAATCTGATGACTAGTGTTCGTGGCAGAGGCAACAATTTATGATTCTCTAGGAGATTTGAATATTATTTGCTGTCCTAGTTGTTTTCGGGCTCGATGGTCCATTGTTATGTCGCAAATTAAGTTTAAATAATCGTAATTAATAATTAATATGAGTGACAAAATAGCGATGGTGCGCCAAAATGACAAATACATCACTAAAGAAAAAAGCTAAGAAAAGAAACTGCTAATTTAATAAAGATTGGCTTAATATTAGTGGCTAACAAGTGTTAAAGATGATATTAATGTGTACTATGTGTAAAATCACATTTACAGGTAAATACGACAGCGTAAAAAAATTCCCCTTGCTTTTCGTGTTTATGTCCCAAATGAAGGAATTTCGGGCAGGATTTTTGCAAAGAAGCTGATGAAAGCTCTGAATCATTTACAAATAGCATATTAAATGCTTTGCAACACATGGCCTACACATGAACGTTGCCAAGATGGTTGTGTTTTCCAAGGCACCAAGACGGACTGTCCTTCAAATTAACAACCAGGTCGTGGAACAAGTGCCGTCCGTTAAATAATATCTTCAAGCCCTCGTCAACGAGAACAGTGACCCTAAAATGGAAATCAGATCAAGGATAGAACAGGCCAGAAGGACATTCATCTCCATGAAGACCCTCTTCACTAGTAGAGACCTAAACCTACAGCTCCGCATACGTATATTGCGTTGCTATATCTTCCCAGAGCAGTGCTACTCTATGGCTCCGAGAGCTGGACATTCAGCCAATCAATGGAGAGCCGCATTGACGCCTTTGAGATGTACTTTTATCGCCATATACTGCGTATATCCTGGGTAGATAGGATAACCAACGAGGAACTACTGAGGAAAATAGGTAAAGGTAAAGAGTGCTGACAACCACCAAAGAACGAAAGCTCCAATATGTCAGGCCCGTTGTGAGGGGAGAGCGTTACGAGGTCCTCCGACTCGTCATCGAGGGAGAGATCGGTGGGCACACGGCAGAACGCAGAACTCGTGGCTAAAGGATCTGCGTCGATGGTTCGGACGGACATCTATAGAGATTTTCAGAGGTGCGGTTTCATGCAACAATATAGCCAGTTGGATCACCAACCTTCGAAGGGAGACGCGGCGTCCTAAGAAGAACAGCTGCAATTTAATATTGCCAGTGTACCTGCATTTGGAGCTGATAATGCATCCGTCAATTATGAAAAACATTGCTTTGTTTACAAAAAATTCACCAGAATCAAAACCAAAGATTATCAAAGCTAATTGCAACTGCCACATATTACATATTGCAGCAAAACACACTCTTAACTTATGTAGAGTTTTTGTCTTGAAGGTTTTCAGTTGAAATATCGCCTTCCGTTGGCATGGAACTCCGAGAAGCGGATGGTATATGGTCTTTATGAAGAGCTATGCTTGCTACAGCGCCTCCCTCTTTTATTAATCAAGATCAAGAAATTTGTATTGCAGAGAAATAGTGTATCGTTTTTAACAGAGTGAACGCTCCTATTTTGGGAGTCAAACTGGTAAAAGCAGAACTTTGCGCACGTTCCAACATCCAGTTCTCTTATTCAGAATTGTATTTATTCATCATTAAGTAACGAATTAAAACTGAAGAATTGATGGAATTCAGGGCAGGATTTTTCCGAAGAATCAAAACCAAAGATTATCAAAGCTAATTGTAACTGCCACATATTACATATTGCATCAAGACACACTCTTAACTTATTAAGTTTTGATGTAATTTTTGGTCTTAAAGGTTTTAATTTTTTTCAGCTGTGAAAAATCTTTTAAATTAGTAGCGTCTTCTACATAATTCCAGACTTGTTCACTATTCAAAATAAAATCGTTATTGAAAATCTGTTTTTGCAAACTATTTTTAGGTTCTTCTTGGTGACTTGGAATTTCGGCCTCCATTTCAAAATCTCTTGGTTTGTCTGAGTGGAGGTCTAAGTCGAGATCGATATCTAAGCTCTGGATTGTTTATTACTGAATTGAAATACCATAAACACTTATTGCTTGCAACAAGCACCAGAAAATTCTGATCGTATCATATGGAAATTTATAGGAGATCAAGAAATTCAACTATCAGATGATCCAACTTTTGCTGTGCATCATATTTCATTCATATTTCAATATTGAATCAAAACATTGGAGCAATTTGATCTGATTATCACAGATGTTTATGAAATTATGTCTGGTTTAGGAAACAAATTAAAGAAATGAAAAGAAGATGTATTTTTTGGCTTCAAAACAAATCAGGCTGTAGCAAACTTTACAACTAACAATAAATTAAAATTTGAAGGGGAAGCATTTCAAGTCTACAATCGAGCAATAGAATACTTGGATGAAAAAAACGTGCTTCTGGAATTTGAAACATTAAATTTTAAAGATATCCCATTGGCATGGAACTCCAAGAGGCTGATGGTGATAGTCTTGATGAAGAATTATGTTTGCTACAAAAAGCGTCTCCTTTTATTAATCAAGATCAAGATATTTCTATTCCAGAGAAATGGTGTATCTTTTTTAAGAGAGTGGAAGCTCCAAATTTGAAAAGAAAATAGTTTATATGGTTTTAGCCGTTCCTTGTAGCAATGCTTATGTGGAAATCATTTTCAGCATTGGGAATCAGATCGGGAGTTGAAATGGTAAAAGCAGAACATGCATCCGTTCCAACATCCAACTCTTGTTCAGAATTGTATTCATCATTAAGTAACGAGCTAGAACTTAATTTTTGTTTAAATTTTCATTTAGATACTGTAGATTTGGAGATTTGTTTTTGTGTTTTATTCTATTTTCATTTAGGTTTTTTTTTCGTTAAAAAAATAATTATTTCTAAGTTTTGGGCGTGAGCCCCAAAAACCTTCATTTGCGGCACATATCCTACGACGCTTTTCACCAAATCTGCTCAAAGACTCTTATCTTCTCTTATCAAAAGGGTGGCAACCCTAGAATTAACCCATGCTAATCATTTACTAGTCGCTAGTTGTATTTTTTTACTCAGTTATCACATACATCAACACGTTCACCATCCTGCAAGACTTGCCAATACTCTTGGTTGAGAATATTGAGATATGTTGGCAACATTGTATTTAATTTTGCTTAGTGTGCCCTGGAAGTAGAAATTTTATTCTTAACCATCCGCACGAGTCCTACCGCCGGACGAGTCCTAGGCTTGCGCACGCATCACAAACATATTTCTGACAAACGGATGTCTTTACGGTCCAGTGAATTGGTTTCAACAGGTCTCGTAGTGCAGTGGTCAGATTCTGTGCTGGTGATAGGGACGGCCCGGGTTCGATTCCCGTCTGTGACAAGACATGTTTTATTTGTTTCTTTTTTAAATTTGAATTAGTTTTGTTTGCTTGCGCCCCGGTGCGAGCGAAGCGAGCAGAGGTCATTGCATGAAGTGAAAAAAAAATACAAATGTAAACATTAAACAACTAAACAACGCATTTGCTTGTGACGCGCGCGCAAGCCCAGGGTTCGTCAGGCGGTAGGACTCGTGTGGATGGTACTTGCGGATAGATTGAAAATATCACTTTCGTTCCTGCGTGCGTGCGCACCAATCTATACCGATAAGAGAAGGAAACTAACCCAAGACATACCCAAAATCAAGAAAAAAAAACTGTTTAGAAACATAACCTTAAAAAAAAAAAAAAGCAACAGGATATGAACCCTGGCCGCCGAATTGAAACCTAACCATCTAGACCCCTCAACCACCAGGGCTCTTGCGACAAACTGATTGGATCGCGAAGACATGGCGCGAATGCAAGCGCCAGATTACGTGTGCGCGCGCACGCAGAAACGAAAGTGATATTTTCAATCTATCCGCAAATGCGGATGATTAAGAATAAAATTTCTGCGCCCTGGAACCTATCAGAAAAATAGGTTAGAATCATATAATTTGACTTGTCGCTAAATACTAAGACATAAGGTACTGTGTAGTTTTCAGTTCTTTGTCGATGATTGCTTTTATGACCAAGATAATTTGAACTAATATGACAGGATTTTTAAAAATTATCCGAATATACCTGGCACCAGTTATCAGTATTTAGTGACAAGTCTCTTTATGTCGTTACAAGTTAGTTATGCGATCCTAACCCGTTTCTCCTGAACTGACAGCTCTCAGGGCATACTATAAACAAAATTATATGCAAAGTTGCCAATATGTTTTAGTCAAGGATATTACACACCTGGCGAGTGACAGGCCTTATAGGATGAAGGATGAAGCATGCCTTAATGTCACTGTGATCTACATAAAGTGTAAAATACACCTAGCAACTAGTGAAATTTTTAAAATCTCTGTAAAACCCACTAAAATGCAACATCTGCCAGAAATATAAGCTTATCTCCCTATAGAATGCCCCAGGTAGCTGAAGGGGGTACCTATTAAATTTCGAGAGATTGAAACCAATCGGTGAAGCGATAGAAAAAGTTGCAGCTGTTGATATAAATTTCTCTGTTCCATTTATTACTTTAATCTGGGTACTAATAGTAATAGGAAAACGATTCTAAAATAAAATTCCAGTTTATTCGGGATCCATAATATATTCTCAGTTTTTCCCGATCGAATTTTTAATTTTGTAGAAGCTTTAACGTCGACATTCATGCGTCCTTTTTATCTTAGCAACTTGTTGACGTTCCCATCATTATTTCAACTTTTAGCTCTCTTGCAACGTCGCACAGTTAAACTTGTTTGATGATGATTATTCTCTCCGCCACTTTTTCTCCTCGAGGTATATAAAACTAGGTTTATTTCAGTGCATGATATATAAGGTGTCATTTTTTTATAGACAAGTAAGCACAAGGTATTGCCTTTTAAAGATACATAATTTATCCTACCATACAAAGCAACTAGCAAACAAACCGCATAATGTGTTTCTTCACATATACAGTAGAGTTTAAAAATTTTGCTCCACCTCCTAAAGGGTTTTCCCACGGAATAAGTACGGATGTCGGCATTTTTTTCCGGAATCTTAATAAAACCCTTCACGGAGTGGTGCAAAATTTAAGACAAGTAGTGCAAAATGGTGCGGAGTTTTTCCTAATCATATGGCATTATAATAATGCAGTTTAGTTTGGTGGGTGGTTTATCTTTATCATAAAACTCTTAAGAGGGAGGTGTAATATTTAAAAGTATTGTTGCAAAATTTCTTCAATTATAATTATGACATATAATGCAGTTTGCTTTAGGGGCCTTAAAACCGTTTGTATGGTGTAATATTTGAAACTAGTAGATCAAAATGGTGTAGAATCACGAACCCTTTGGGTGGTGCAATGTTCAAAAGCTAGTGGTTCAAATTAGTGCAAAATTTCCAGCCTTCTCCAGTCATGTAAAAATAATGCAGTTTGGTTTTTACGATTACGGGGGGCTACAGTACGATATATGATAAATGAACACATAAATGCAAAATACTTATACATGACCAGACGTGTCCATGTCAATCATGATTGATATGACAAACTGTGCCACGTATACCATTTTGTGAGAATTGGTGGTATCGTAGTAAAAAAGGTATCAAAATATAAATGATAGGGTAATTTGGCAGTAGAAGTTACTACGTTGGCATATTCCAAAACTACTGATGGACTCAAACCAAAATCTTTATACACACTTTTTACAACTAACTTGGAACCTTGATAAGGCTCTACCCAATTTATGTAACCGTCGTTAGTACATCCCATCCACATTTTGTATCCGAATCGAACAGGTTTATTTAGGATAATATTATACTGTTTGCATCCATATTTCCCAAAATATATATAATGTGATTTTCAGTTGGATTTGAGAATTATAATAATTTCTTGTTTATGGCATGGAAGAATGGTCAAACTTTGGCGAATGCATCAAATTTATCTAAATTGCCGTTATCGCAGCAATGAAGATTGAGCATTATAAATTCAAACCTATTTCTTGGCATCGCTCTGGAAACCACTTCATTGTGTGTGCCAATTGCCGTTCCCCAATACATTCTTCTTCTAGGCAGAGAAGCGTATCCATTTAAAAGTAGAATGCCAAAAAATTACCTTATTTCGTCGGAAGTAACGTCAGCATTTTTGGTTTACTTAGCGGCATTGTACCTCATTCAATTTTAGGTTGTCGTCAGCCCAAGCATAATTTCGTGTTTTTTGCAACTTAACTGAATAATGGTCAAATGGATATCGTCTTCATTGTCAAAGTGGCCCGAAATGAGTTAAGTGCCTGTTAGATTGTTAACGGACAAAAAATCTTGATCGCCGGAATCTTCGTCTGTAACATCATCACAGGCATTTGTCGGTGGCATCATGGTAATATCAACTGGGGTCTTATCACTAACATCATCCTCCTCGAGACTGGCCAATAATTCATGTAGATTGTAGAGTCAGTCCTTTGCAATAGGAACATATTTCATAGAGTAACCCATGTTCCTATTGCCCTTTTGCAAGAACACCGCCATTTAAAAAGCCAGTAAGGGCTCCACTATCAATTTTTAAATGTCAACTATTCGAAAACAGTTTAATTCGGTATGCGCTATGTTAGCTATGCTCAAAGTTTTTCGCAGAACTTTACAATCCACTAATATACATTCTAATCGTGTATTTGTCAAAATATATTCCTAAAACACGTCCCTATGCACATCTTGTACGGAATATGAGCTATAGAAGCCCCCGTATAATGCGACACACCATATTTAATTGTTTGCCTTTGTAATCGATTGCTAGATTAATACAATTAAAAGATCCCTACCCAAGATACGAAATATTCTTGATGACAAGCCTTCAAGATTAGACCGATTACGTATTAAAAATATAAATTAACAAGCCCATTATGTTGACCCGACTGAACCGGCACGACATCATCGACATACGGAAGTGGAGTTAATTTGTGTCGTCCGTCTGCCGGAATCCTGCTGTTTTGTACAGTTGCATGACAGGAAAGGTCTGCGAAGATCGCCACGACTGATGAATTAAAACGGTGTATCATGCGACTTTAGAACGGGCGCTTTTGCTTTTCGAAATTCAGTTTTTGCCTTTGTATTTCCTTAGCATTTTGTCGAACGTATTTTAAGGCTTGGCCTGGTAGACAAGAAAACGATTATTTTCGTGAGACGTTATTCTGCTTTACTTATTTGCTGTTCAGTATTTTGAAGTTAAAACGATTTCTTATGGCCACCCCACCACCACGGGTAAACAAAAATGGATAAGGAGCAATGCAATAAGAGAATAACTGAAAGTGCAAGACGTGCGCGATGAACCAGAGAGCAGCGCCACTTTATCGATAGGACCACTTTTCGTATTTCGTACACGTGAGTGGGCCCAGATGAGGCCCTCTACTGCGACCCCTGGTCTATTGTGGTTCACATCTGTGGCTTCCACTAGCCCAGAGACTTGATCCTTTTCAGGAAATCGATTAGCTTTCTGCGATGGATAGTTTTCACACCTATAAGTGTCATTTGAGAATTTCCAAACATTGTCTGGCTCTTTTCATTACTGGACAGTGGCATAAAACATGTTCCATTGTTTCTTCGTCAAGCTCCAAGCACAAGCGGTATTCCGTTTCTTCGGAAAACCCTATCTTGTTCAGGTGGCTGCTTACCCAATAATGACCAGTGTACATGCTAACTACAGCCTCTACCTGCTGTTGGCCAAGTTGAAGTAGCTCTAATTCTCACTCCTGATGGCAGGTTTACTGCTAATTTATAAATGTGTTAGACCCGGTAACTTTCCATTCCTCTAAAAGTTGTTGTTGTGTCCACCTGTAGAGGGCTTCTTTAGCTGCATTGTAAGCTGTTCCCAGTACTGGCTCTGGTCCTATAAAGGCCGTTGTGGCCGCCTGCTTTGCAAGAGCATCAGCTCTCTCGTTGCCTTCATATCCTGTATGTCCAGGTATCCAGATCAGTGTAAGTTTATTTTATCTACCTAGTTTGGTGAGTAGTTCCTAGTAGTTCAATAGTCTACCTTGGATGAACAACGGCTAGAGTCAAGAATATTCTAAGCCGCTTGACTGTCCGATAATATTTTGATTGACACTGTGCAGTTATATCAATGGCCTGAATGTCAGCCTGAAAAATGGTTGCATGTATGCCTAGGGAGCACTTAAGCTCAACCTTACCATTTTTGAAGTGAAACCTTCTCTAGGCGCGTTTAGCGTCTTTTTCTGGCTATTGAATTCAGTAAAACCGTCACGCGTCACGCTCGGAGCCGTTACGCGTGACGCTCGGATATGTATGGCATCTTCCCGCATAGGTAGAGGGCTGAAATTCTCAGGGGATGTAGCCGTGGTAAAAAGAAGACCCTGGACGAAAACGGTACCTCGTACCCCAGGAAAAACTTAAATAATTAATTTCGCGAGAGCGGGTAGAGGTACGGGGTCGAAATTTTTACGGTAGGTGCGCCCCATGGCGGGCCACCTTAGACCATACGGGGGAGATCGGGGCTATAATTAGAGGGGGAATTTTGGGTGAATAACAGTTTTTCTCCCGTATCTGCAACGAAGGCGCAGATCGAAATTTTGACAAACTATGACCCCGCTTGTTGAAGTTTTCACTTCTATCGTGTGGTCTTAAGCACACTTTAAATTTTTTATTTCATGCAGCGGCTCCTACACCATCATTGGTTTTGGAGCCATCAGTGAACCAACTATTCTCTCTTGTTCTCAGCTCTTCCGACTGTCTCGCCCATTCGTTCCTCTCTGGTAGGAGGACGTCATAGCCATGGTAATAGTTAGTTTTGGTAGACATAACATTTGAGGGAAGACCCAACACACTGTCCCGTTCATTAGCGTTTTGCTTGTTGGGTACCATGATGATCGCCTGCGGATTGTTGATCACCGCCTGTATTAATCTATACGTAGCTCATCTGGCCTCCATCTCCAGCACTATTTGGAAAGGGGGCAGATTGAGGAGACATTCAAGCGCTGCCGTAAATATAGTGCCGAAGGCGTTACTTATTGCCAGATACGCTTGTCTTTGCAAGCTGGATGATTTGATTATCGTGGAACTCTGTATGCTCTTAGAGTATCAAGCTACTGCTATGTTATCAGAGGTCTAACGACCGCAATATATAGCCAGTGCATTTGTTTTGGATGTATGCCCCATGTTTGCCACAAATGCGTTTGCAGGTCCATAGTGACAGTTTTACTTTTGCGACAGTTTTGTCCAGATGCGCATTCCAGTTAAGTGTGTTATGTAGGGTAATTTCCAGATACTTCACTGTATTTGCAAATGGAATGGTTTTTCCTTTGATTGAAGGTGGTCTTAGACTTTCCAGCATTTTTTTCCTTGTGAACAGTACTATAACTGTTTTGAGTTGACAGAAAATTGTTCCCTTTCACACCAGTCATAAACCACGGTTAGCATCCCATGAAGATCCTTTGAAATGGTTGAACCACTTAGCCAAATGGTACAAACCACAAAGGACATCTATGAGAAGTCAGTTGGGAAGACCACCAAAATGCTGATAGGAAAACTGGACATTAACGTCGCAATAGGGTGAAGAAGAAGAATACGGCAAGTTCTTTTGGCACTAGTTCGGCCTTTATGGGAATTATTATTTTTTTGCACTTAAAAGTTTATAATTGTTGTAATTAACATCTGTTCATTATTCTATTTTCTTCTTCTTGTGTTGCCTATCCGTTACGGATGTTGGCGATCATCATGGCGATGCGTACTTTGTCTACGGCCGCACGAAAGAGGCCTACTGTTGTTGTATTAAACCATGTGCGCAAGTTTTTCAACCATGATATCCTTCTTCTACCAGGTCCCCTTCTGCCCTCCACTTTGCCCTGCAAAATCAGTTGTTATAGTTCGTACTGTCGGCTGTTTCTCATTATGTGCCCCAAATATTCTAGCTTGTGCGTTTTTATTAAAACAAGCCGTTCCTTTTCTTTACCCCTAGGACACTAAGGTTGGTGATATGTTCTGTTCATAGGATTCTCAAAATTCTTTGGTATAACCACATTTCAAAAGATTTGAATTTTTACAGGAAGCTTCAGTCAGAGTCCAAGACTCGACACCGTATAGTAGCACTGAAAAAACATAGCACTTCAGCAGTCTGATCTTAGTTGGCAGGGATAAGTTGTGGCACTTAAACAGTTTTGAACTTTTCAAAAATGCGGTCCTGACCTTCTCTATTCTGCATTTGATTTCTAAAGAATGATCCCATGTTTCACTTATCATTGTTCCGAGGCGTACTCTTTCTATTTGTTTATTTGTTTGTTATTTATCTTGAGTTGGCCAGCGTGGTGGTTCGTTTTTGACACTACCATATATTTTGTTTTTTGAAGTTCAGGGAAAGTCCATATCTCTGGCTAACCCCAACCACCCGAACCATCATCTCCTGAAGACTCTCAAGGCTATTCCCAAACACCACCGTATCATCTGCATATCGTATGTTGTTTATATACTCTCCATTAATCTTAATCCCGCCTCTTGGAAAATACGTTCCGGGTATACATTAAAAAGTAGAGGCGACAGTACGCAGCCCCGTCGGACCCCTCGTTTTATTAGAATATCTTCCGACTCATCTCCTTCAATACGTATGGATGCTGTTTGGTACCAGTATAAATTAGAAATGATTCTTAGATCTTGTTCGCCTAGTCCAATCTCCTTTAGAATCTTAATAAGTTTATTGTGTTGAACGTTATCAAATGCTTTTTTAAAGTCAATGAACCATGCAAAGATATCGCAGCTAACATCTCTGCATGGTTGGAAAAGGACCTGGACACTAAATAAGGCCTCTCTAGTATCTAGCGCATTTCGAAATCCAAATTGTGTGCGGCTTACATGGTCTTCGCACTCGTTAAAAATCTTCCCATGTATTATTTTTAAGAAGAGTTTCAGAAGATTGTTCATGAGACTGATGGCACGGTAATCATTGCAACGTTTGGCGTGTGGTGTTTTTGGCAATGGTATAAAAGTCGATTTCAACCACTTTGGTATAACTCCAGTAGAATATATGTTGTTGAATACTCGTGTCAGTTGTTTAGTGCCTTCCTCGTCAAGTAATTTTAGAAACTCTGGGTACGTGCCATCCGGGCCTGGAGCCTTGCCGTCTTTTAGCTGAGATACAGCCTTCGTGACCTCATCTATTGTCATTGGTAGACTGTCAGTAGGGGCAAGAACAGGAGGCCATTCTGGTCTGTTATCCGTAAAAAGGTTCTCTATGTAGTGTTCCAGGTGTTCGTTTTCTCTTTGACGTCGGTAATCATTTTACCATCTTCGTCATGTAGTGTCCCAGATGTATTGGATCTATATATTCCTGCCGCTTCTCTGACTCTCTTCTGCATATTAAATGATTCACATTTTTGTTCTAATGTTTATATTTCTCTACATTTTATGCCGAGCCAATCATCTTTTGCTTTCCTTATTTCTCGCCTAATTTCCCTTTGCATATTTTTAGATCTTGCGTCGTTGTTCTTCGCTTTCTGCCTTTCCTCCCTGAGTTGTAGAATATGGTCTCATCCAGCTTTCTTTTTCTCTCGTTTAGCGATGAAATGCTCATTTCCAATCTTATTGAACGAGTCGGACATTTTTTGCAGCCATTCCTCTGCGGTATCTATTTCTTCTAGTTGTCTGCATTTCTCTGTCAGTAGATTTGTCATTTCTTTCCTTACTAAGACAGAGTTTTATCCGCAATACCGAAACAGAATATATATGTTGCCGAAGGTTCCAAACCCCAACCTACTTCTTTCCTTTTTTTCTCCTCTTTCAGCCTTCTCAAGTCCCATCGCTTGTGAGTTCTTTTCTTTTTGACTTTCTTCAATATAACTCTAAATCTTCCAGCCAGAAGACAATGATCCGACGAGACGTCGGTGCCAGGATAAGGCTTGGCAGACAAACAACAGTTTAAAAAAGGTATTAAGTATCACGTATTCTTCTTCTTCGGCAAAGATCTTCAACCTATCACCACGATCGTTCCTTGAGCCTAAACCTAATCCACCGATGAATTCTCCACATTTTCCTTCCCCAATTTTGGCATTCAGATCATCCATAATTATTGTCATATCGTGTTTGTTAAATTTTATTGTTTAAGAGCATCTGTTACTGACTTATAGAACTGCTCTATTTCTGCATCTGATTTATAGGCAGTTGGGGCGTATGTCTGGATAATATTCAATTTGACCGGAGTGCTTTCTAGTTGGACGGATACTATTCTTTCCGAGATAGGAACAAAGTTTGTAATATGTTTTTGCATCTCTTGGGACAGAACCATACTCACTCCATACATATGCTGGTTGTCTTCGTTTCCAGAATAGAAGATCTTATGTTCTCCAATTGTGAAGCTGCCTGAGCCAGGCCAACGCATTTCACTAATGCCCATTATGTCATTTCCAATCCTAGTCATTTCCTGAGTAGCGTTGTGTACCTTTCCTGCCTGGTACAGTGTTCTTACGTTCCATGTACACACCCTTAGGACCCTCTTACATATCTTTATTGACGCTCTGGTATTTATCGCGCAGCGATTTCGCTGGTTGACGACCTGGGAAGCCCTGTCTTTACTTCCCCTGCCGGATCTTGGGTTCCGATGCCCATGACCAGTATTTCTACGAAATATATCGCTTCTTTTTTACAATAAGAGTTTATTTCATAATGATTGTTAGAAATATAATCAGCATCAGCACTCGATTTAGTTTTCATTTGTCACCATTTTATTTAGGTGGGCACGTTTTTATAGAACCCTCCTCACGCTTGGACATTGTAAATGTTTTATTTCAGAGGTCTCGATTGAAATACTTGCTAGCTTTTCGGAATCTCAAATCAACAATCTAAACATTTGCAAGAATTCCATTGCATTTTAATTAAGAAAATTTCAACAACGAACTTCATTTACTGGTTTATTCAAAATAGCCAGGAAGTAATTTCGCTGTTGCCAAACAGCCACTTCCTGTAGAAACTGTGTGGTCGATTGAATTTACGTATTATAGAGAGGCTTCGCACTGTATCAAGAAAAGGTCTCTTATACTACAACTATTTACCTAATTAGAGTTCCTCAACGTTCCGTATTATTATTAGGTCGTTTGCTATTTGTAATGAATGAAAAATTCACTAGGTTTGCGGACAATACCCGTTATCATCTCAATGTCACCGTATTATTTAATCATTTGGATTATTGAAATGATATTTAAAAAGTGTACGGAATAGCAATCTGTGACGTATTCAGCAGCTTGAGGGCATATATAAAGACATCTGTCACTCGGGATTGGACATATGAGATCTGTTCATCTGTCATTTTTCATCCGCGTGGGCTGCGTTATTTTATTCGAGCGTGGCACCCGTCTTCTATCTGTCAATCAAGTGTACTCTAATATTAACATACCAAAAAAGCGCAAATGCATTTCAAAAATATCAAAAAATTTCGACATAGGGAATATAGTCGTCTTCAATATTGAAATTCCTCGTACGGGAAATTCTAGACATTTCTCATATTAACTAATCAACAACTTCGATTAAGCAGTCTATTAGGGCGTGGCACCTGACATCGCCAACGCGCGCGCATATATCAAGATTTGACATGCCTAGGTTTATCATCTGTTATTTTTTTCTCCATATGGTCTGCGTCATTTTTTCGGAATGCGGCACTTGGCATCTGTACATCATCGAGTAGATCCATGGTACAGTATATAATATTCAGATGTGTCTACGTCATGGGGTAAGTAAATAACCGTGGAAACCATTGGTCGTTCCTTTGTTACAAGCCAATATTTTGTTCACCACATGACGTAACTACATCTGAATATCATATCTTGAATTTATTATATCATGGAGTTTACATACTCTAAAACTAACATAGATTGTGATATGCAAAAAGTCTGAAAATAGAGAACTCTGTTTTATTTGAAATTTTTCTATGATTTTAACCTATTTTCAAATTAGGCCATTTGTCAATTTTGTAAACTTGCTCTTCCCTACGAAGGAGGATTGGATGGACGGAAGCACGGGATCCTGGGATGAAGTAGTCTGGTTTACAGACGGGTCCAGAATGGAAACACTGTCCGGAGCTGATGAGTACTGTGAGGCCCTGGGGCGGGAATTATCCACCTCCCAGCAAGCGGAAATTTTTGCGATCATGATGGGGACCTGGGAATCGTTAAGGCTCAATGTCGGTGGCGGGAGGATTTTATTTTGCTCCGACAGCAAGGCCGCACTCATGGCGCTGAAGTTGGTCCACACGCGCTCGTTGTTGGTAAGGGAGTGTAGAAGTTGCAAAACATTAAAAAGGTTACGCTGGTCTGTGTACCGGGACACTCGGGTGTACCGGAAATCGAGGCCGCTGACATCTTAGCCATAGAAGGCTCCTCAGGCAGATATTTAGGGCCTGATCCCTAGGGGATCGCGCAGAGTGTTCGCGAAAGAGTTTTGGAGGCCTGGACGGATGGTCGGGAGGAATAGATATGGCGGACGGCTCCGGGGATGACACAGACGAGGCTCGATACATGGGCCCGCGAAGGGTCGCCAGGGAGTTGTTGTGTCTACTTAGGAAGCCGTGCAGGGCCCTGGTAGGAATCTACCAGGACACTGTAGATTTAGACAGCACCTGACTCCGCTGAGAATTGCAGACGAGGGGGAGTGTAGATGGTGCATGTAGGACGATGAGACCCGATATCATATACTTATGGAATGCTCCGCCTTCGCGTGGGCAAGATATTCCATCGTGTTAGTCTGAAGGAGATGTGCATCCTGGAGCTTCTCTAATGCGGGCTGGGGGCACAACGGGCCCAATTTTTGACCTAAGTGCAAGGCCCGCTGGGGGCCACCCCTTTTGATACTGATACCCCTGTAGGATTTAAACGGTTTGGTTTAGATCGTGTTTAGTGGTTTCCACATTTCTATCTGACTAGGCCTTCCCCGGTTTTCGGATCGATCATTAAAACCAAGATAAAGAAGAGCAAACCGGTCAGATCCTATACTGCGATGTAAAGGCCCAAAGGTTTAATTTTCCAAACGCAAATATTGCGAAAACGGTTAAATTAAGTTATTATATATTTAGAAATAGAAAATGTGTGTGCTTGTGGTCCACACATCAGAAGTGAAATTTCATCCGGAGAATATCATATAGGCCTGAACAGCGTATTAGATATATGCGATCCATAATCCTCTTGCTCAATATTTTACCCCGTTTTATGTTAAGTAATAAAATAATATCTTTTGAATGTTGCGTAAGTTTTCATAAATAAAATAATATTTTTATTTTATACACTAAACCGCGGCTCGTTCAACGATCGATTCTTGTCTGAGAAAGATAGGCGAGTTTGGCGTGGACAACGGGGAAGAGAAGCAGATAAAGGATGGTTATCCCATGCTTGGCTTGAAATGTGGACGGGCCGGAAGAAAAAAATTGCATCGACGTGTTACCGTGTAACTCTCGCCTTCTGCCTTTACCAAAGCTATATCTCTCTCTACTTTCGATCGCCTCTTCATATCCACATTTTGTAATGCTACGCATTCACGATATCACACATTTTGTAACTTTCGTAATGCATTCACCAGGTTACTCTCCAGGTACAATACAGAGCGACTAAAGAAGTTTCACTTCATAAATTCGGTATTCCATTAATAAAACAAAGTTGACACGTGCCTTGATTTTTAACACACCCTGTATATTCAAGATTAACGCAAAATATGGCAATATAGAATCAACGTGAATCATCAGCGTTATTTGCTGAAATTTCCCGTTTTGTATATATTTCGGTGTTTCCAAAATAAATTTCGCGGAATTTCTATTAGTAAAACGGAAATTAATAATTTTGCCAAATTTTAACGGCTACATTTACTGATGAATAGCCATATTACATGTACTCGGAATTTCCTTATAGTTCTTCGGAAATTAGCTTTCATTGCTTAAAATACCTTTAAATTGCCCACGTTAGATGTAATAGTTTCGAAATTCAGAGGTGTCAGGGTTGTATATATGTTATTTGTATGAACGTGGACTCTCGGATTTATGATATTTATGATTCCGTCAAACGGGACAACTTTTGTACAATGACTTAGGAATTTGGTTGTATTGTGGACTAAGAAAAGGCCTTAGCGCTACAAGACTTTGGCCCATCTAGTATTATGTCATGCCTTAAAATTGGTCAGATTTTTTTATAATTGAAGCGTTTCTTCTGATTTTGTTTAAAACTTATGACTTATTATTAAAATGACATAATGCTGGGGACTGACCAGTGGACCACACGATAGTTTTGTTGATAAATATATAAATAAGACTTTAATATTTATGCTAAAACTCTTTCAATGGTTCACGTTTCGCAATTACGGGTAATGAGTTTGAAAACGAAACCAAATGGGGGGTCTGCATAAATGGGAAAATTTCATAAAGGCTCTGCATTAAATAAATATGCTGAAAACGATATGGTTACAGTTATCGCCTTTGAATTACACTACCGGGTTATATAGCTGTTTATGGAGATTTTACGAGAGATTTTAACTATTGTATAATATCAGGCGGATACCCCGCCTGCTATTATAGAATAGTTAAAATCTCCATAAATTGGGATTTGTACTGTTTCCCTCAACCTCAACATATTTACGACAACGTTTTATACGCAATTACATCCTAATAAAAAAAATCAATTTAGCCCCTTTATTGGGTTTAGGTTGGTAATCGCTGGAAAAACGATATTTGGGTTGTAAGGGAAATATTGGAAGCCTACCACTCCTAGCAGGTAATGATTGGTTGCATTATCACGTCATAATAGTAATAAATAAATGACAGTAGGTACTGTTTAAATTTTTTTAATTCGCCCAATCGCAACATTTTACGATTTATAAAAATGTTTCAGCCGGGATAAAAACGTTCGCAAACATACATTTACGAAATTAGAGAATATTTCCCTCGAGTATAAAAATTCCCATAGGGAGGAGTGCAATTATTGATCAATTACAGTGGTAATTTAAAAAAAATATTATCAGTAGTGAAAGGCCACATCGATATTTCAACTGCAGATGTCAGGTCCCAATTTCAAAACGCTATTAGTAAATGCTAATGTTTTTGAATGTTAATCAATTTTTACGGTCTTGTAATTGATAGTTCACTTTTTGGTTTTATTAATGATATTGCTACCAACATCTATGAAAAGTTTATCAAATCAAATAAAAATATTTTCCTTCTGTACGTGAGACATATATGGGACACTTTAATGCATGGGTTCAATATGTACATAACTATTTGGTATAATATAAGAATTCAAGTCCTAAATCAATAAATAATCTAAAATCTATAGCACAGTCAAGGGTATAAAGACCATTTTTAAGTAATATGTCAGTAAAGACCGGAATTCTGTTGATACTCTTTACCCTTTCCAGCAATTTATTAAATATTTTATCTTCTTGCTACAAGATCTAATTTATGCTTGGGTACTAAAATATTGATACTAAATCCGAGATTGTCGCCTAATTCTCTATGAGACAAGGATTGATACTCGTCAAGATATGTTTTTATATCCAAGACTTGTAACGTTGTAAATGTTACAAAATCTAGTAGTGTGATTTTTGCCTTTTTACTGGTCGATTTCCGTTATCGATACTCTCGCTACCTTACTTATCACCACCGTACTTCCAGTGTTCCGAGTCGCTCGAAAGATGATTGCGTCTGGAGCGCCTGTTGACAGATGTGGTATATATATTTTTTTGAGGGGAAATTGGCAGCCCTTCTCGTCTGGAGGCTCAAAGCGGTCAGACAGAGAAAAGCGAACATTTTGCTATCTAAAATGATCGTTGTTATTTTTGGCCCTCAGGTCTACTTACCGTCCGTTTTTGTAGTGAAATTAATCGGCAAACAAACTGCGAGGTGTAGTTTTATAGTTTATCTACTAGTGTGGTTACTTTTCCCATGAAAAAGGTTTGTTACATGTTATTGTGTATATTGAAAAGTGAAAATTATGTATAATGTAATTAGGGTCCTTCCATGAGGGGACAGATTTCCTTCCTTTGAGGCTGACGACCATCAGCGGCCTTTCTATGTCAGCCTAGTGAGTTCTTGGTGTCATTTAGACGTACCGAGGCCTTTTGTCAAGGTGATACGACCACATGGTGGAGATGTACTTTCGCAGGAAATGCCAGTGTCTACAAATCTACTAGATACAAGTAAAATCGACTTTGTTTCTTATTACCGACCTCTCCTTATCGTATGTATTATCGTTATGTATCATTTGATTAACGAGTTACCGTTAAACGACTGTAGGTCGTTTGCTTTTCTTATCGTATCTATTATCGTATATATCATTTTGATTAATGAATTACCGTGAAACGACTGTAGGTCGTTTAACGTCTATCTCGTTTATATTATGGTTATTTTATTTCTCGTTTTCGTTTTCTGATCTTGCCATTTTGCTTCTCGAACTGACCTTTAAAAGGCTGTAGGTTATCTAATATTGCGTATCATATATATTTCTGTTTTTTTTTCATAGTCGATGTGGAGATACTTATTTTTTTTATCATATCTGATATTATCTCAAGTAAAGAGTTCATTTTGCTCATGTCAGAGTAGTTAATTGATTTATTTTCACTGTAATTAGCTGTAAGGCTCATGGCAGTAATTTGTTTCGCATAACTACTATTTGCAACTTTAAATTTTCGCCTTAACCTTGACATCGAACTGAGCTCATTTCGTGTTCCCCGTAGAATAATTAATTGATTTACAGATCTCAAGTAACTGCCCATTGGTATATTGATATTGTTGCTGCCATGAGATTCATTTAGATTAATTTTGTTTGATAATCAATTTCTTTTTACCTATAGATACTTACCGTTGAGATCTATATAATGATATTAGCGTTGCCATGGATAGATATTTACCGGCTATAAATTATGCCTATCTACTTCACCGGTTATCGTACTGATTGGAAATTGGCATATTAGTGTTGATTGTTGACTAAACCTTAATATCTTATTTTGCTTTGGTTTATAGGTGAAATACATTATAAGATAATATTCTCATTAGTTTATAGGCGATATCATAACTTCAAATTAATTTGAGATAAAATTAATTGTCTTTGGGGTGTTTGCTAAAGTTTTTAACATTTAAATAAATAAGTTGGTATCTTGATGTTTATTTTGGTAAGTTGTAGTCAAGATACTGACTAATTCTTATATCCTCAGTTTTTCAACTTTCTTATACAAGGTATTTTTCTACATTTTATTACCCTATTTTCAGGGATCAATAATCATTGATATATTTCTAGTAAAAAATGTAGTGGCGCCTTCACCTAACGAACAAGACATAGACCCGCGCCTTTATAAAAAATCGAATTTGCTGAGTAAGCCTGGCATATGAACCGCCTGTTAAGAAATTAACAAACGCTTAAGGCTGGTTACAAGACAGGCACAACAGTCAAAATGTTTTGTTCTATATATATATATATATATTTCTACACGAATGTAAACGTGATTGATTGTTCTTACTATACGTGTTTGCAGCAATAGAACACTATGTATGGAACTAGACGCACCCCATAAAATGATACAGTATTTTATCGTAAAATAAACATGTGCATAATAATAAGTTTTCATAACGCAGATGTCAACAAAAGTTCTCTAATTTAGGATAGTTATCAATATGTTTCGCCCACTTTAATTGTGAATAAAAATATATACCCAGAGTTTTCGTTACGTTTTTTTGCTGCGGGAATATACAGACTTACATCACGCGGAGGAGTTTGAGATAACAATACCATTTGTGTTTTGCTAACATTTAAAGCAAGACAATTTTTTTCACAATAATCACACATTCTTTGTACACATGTTCTACATTTCGTTGAGAGAGACTCCAAATTTTTGCTACTGATTATTAGACTAATATCGTCTGCAAACTGAGATATAAAATAGTCATGAAAGAAGTAGAATTGGTCCGAATGTGCTTCGTTGAGGTATTCCTATATCCAGCTCTTTAGATACTGAAAGACAATTTTTCTTCTCAATTCGTAATCTCACTCTAGTACGATCTCACCCATTCTAGCGGTATGTCATCTATCTCTATATTCCCAAGTTTATGCAACAAAAGATCATGACGAACAGTATCAAACGCTCGCGACAGATCAAAGTTCAAACGGAAAGTTTTGTTAGTATTGTCTAAGTTCCATACAACATGTTTGATAAGTCCCAATAGAGCTGCTTCCGTTGAACCCCTGCTTTTAAAAACCAAATTGTGTCTGGCTTAAGATACTGTTAGCAATTATAAAATTATTTAAATTTTTGCAAAATGCATTCTCAAATACTTTTGAAAATACGGAGAGCAGAGCAATTCCAAGATAGTTCTCCATATTATCAACCGGATCATTTTTATGAAAGGCACCACAACAAATTGCTTTAGTGAACAAATGATTTATTTATTAATATTGCAAGAGTAAATGTGATGTATCCCATAATTTGTCCACATAGTGATCATGGAACATCATCAAACCCTCCTGAGCCTTTTTTAGATATTTTTTCAAGATCGCCCCACCTCATCCCATAGAATATGCAACAAAGTCATTTTAACAATATTTGGCCTATCAGCCTCAGTAGTAGGTAATTGCAAAGACCTGCAAGGAATGAATTTTGTAGGAGCTTCTATAAAGTAATTGTTCAATAAATCGGAAGATCTCACATCTCTTGGCCATCTGAAGAGGGTATCTATCTCTCCGGTCCTTCCCTGAAAGGAGGTATATTGTGAGGTCTGACCATTTGTTGATGACAGGTTGAGGGGCATGAGAGAATACTTATGCTGGGTGTTTTCTCCGAAATGTGAGGTCACCTAGCCGAAGCCGCAAATGAGCTTACTGGCTCCTGTTTGTGGCTTCTGTACATTGTTTTTTTTTTCCTTTCCCAGGTTACACCCGTTTATGTGTGTATGTATGTATAGGTGTACCGATGCCAATTAAGGTGTATGAGTGCATGTATGCATATGTATACATATTGCCTGACGAAGCCAAGAAGCAGAAACACGTGTCGCCGGGTTACCTCCATCTGTGTCTTCCTGCTTCTATTCTGCGGACATGCCCATTATTTTCTTCCTTTATAAATACTTACATTTTCTAGGTGAACTAAACAAAGAGTATGAGACAGAATTTAAAAAAATAAATAAAAACACGTTACTATTACTATGCCAACATTAAAGACAATGAAAGGCTTACCAATTCATCTGACATTCCTGCCAAGAGTATGTAGTCTATAATAAATAAACATAAAGAAAATCAGCATAAAAATAATTCAAGGAATTATAGTATTTCTCCCAACCGTTTCAACAAATATTTCGCAAATCTAGCACATAATCTTATATAAAATATTCCAGCTACCAGCATAAATCCAATAAACAATTTCAGAAACATCATAAGCTATATAAACAATTTCCACAACATGATTAACCATGTAAAAAACATAAACATCCGTGATATATTTGATACTAAAATGATCAATCCTCTGATCAGGCTCATCAAATGTTGTATTACTCTAAAGATATTTTCCAGCAGCTCTTCAGCGTGCAATTGTTGCCCCATTAATTTCATAGTGGGGCGGGATAGAGATCTTGAACTGCCCCCTATTGTGTCCAAAATAGGGGAGAAAAGCATGGCAATATAGATTGTCTTATTTTTTGAAAGCAAAGGTCACTTCAGCAAATATCAGTTCGGATTTCGCAAGATTAAAAACATTGTAATGGGGTTTTTGAACTTTGTCTTTGCCATTATGGAAAACTTTCACAGCATGGAGTACAACACTGTTGTCATGTGGTCTATGCAAGGTATTTGATTGCATGAATCATGCAATTAATTCTTCTTGCGAAGCTGAGCATATTGACAGCATTAATCTTTTAAGTTCATAGCTGAGGGACAGGAGTCAAACGGTGAGAATGGCTGGCGTGTCGTCGGCTGAGAGCACAATCAATATAGGAACTCCATAAGGCTCAATTTTGGGATCAGTACTTTTTTAGTTTACATAAATGACCTACCACTTGTTGATGCAGGCTCTTTTCGCGGATGAAACATGAAACTCTTGCAGTGACTGTATCTTTGAATTGTCGGTGGAGAAATCTGAACGGGCATGGTTTGCGTCAAATAGATTCCAACTAAGATTCTAGTATACATTTTTTACGAGTCCATACTGATTCAGGGCTTCAATGGAATACTAATATAAAACTTGTGGCATGAAAACTGATAAAAAAATCTATATCTGCTCCGAAATCTCACTTCATGCATCTCCAGGGGTGCCTTAAGCTCAGCTTACTTTGCCATCTTCCACTCCCATTTGTTCTAAGTCATCCTCGCATGTGGTCGTATCAGAATAGGATGAGGGTAACTTTGAATCCTTGAGGTTCTGACTAAGCGCAGTTAGTCACAAAGTACCAACAATAAGCAATATTTACTAAACACAAACTAATCTAAATTATTCCCATGGCAGCGATAATATCATAAGACCAATAAATAAACAATAAAGATATACCAAATCAATGAATTAACCTGTGAAGTAAATATATATTTATAGCCAATAAATATTTACAGGTGAAAACGAAGTGAGCTCATTTCGGGACCTGTATTAAGGCGACATTTATATTTGCAAATTTCGATTAAGTAAAACAGTTTACTGCCATGAGGCTTACAGCAAATTACACCAAAAGCGTATCGTTTAAGTAGATAGGCGCTATACAAGAATAATTCAAATAATTTTCAAAACATTAGCAAAATAAATTCTCTACTCGAGATAATATCAGATATGATGATAGAGATAATAGCAGATATGATAATGAAGACAAAACATAAAATACGATAAGAAACAGGATATAATACACGATAAAAGATGACCTAAAACTGTTTATCGGTAAGTTTAATAAGCAAAAACGATAAGTAACAGTAATAGGTACAATATAAGAGATATCAAGCGACCTACAGTCGTTTAACGGTAAGGTTATTAAACAAAAACTATCAGCAGCGGTAATAGGTAGACGACGTACAATCGTTTAACGGTAAGTTCATTAAACAAAAATCTAAGTAACGGTAATAGGTACGATATAAGAAAATAGATGACCTACAATCGTTTAACGGTGAGTTAATTAAACAAAAACGGTAAGTAACGGTAATTGAGACAATGAAAAGTCATTTGCTATCTAAAGTTCTTAACGGTAAATTTGAAATAAAATTTAAAAAAGGTAGAGCCTACTTGTATCTAGTAGATTTTTCAGACGTGGAATCCACGGGCGTTTCCTGCAAAGCTACGTTTCACCATGTGGTCGTATCACCTCGGCAAAAGGCCTCTATCTGGCAAAATGAAACAGGTGATCTCTGTAGGTCAGCACAACACTGGCAGCTGCAGGACGTTCAGCATCAATGGAGGAAATTTCGTCCCACGGAAGATCCCTAGTTAAATTATAAATAATTTTAACTATTCAATGTAGCAGGCGCTCCAAACGGAGTACTCGCTTCAAGTAACATCATAATGAGGGAAATAATCTGTAATAGTATATTAAAGGAAGGTAAAATTATCGAATATCAGTTCCGAAAATTTGTTGCCCGACCTGAAGGAGAAGGCACTTTATACCAATAAACATACATGAAAGATGTTTTCTAGGACAACAGATTTGAGGGATTGATTTTCCGATTATTTTTCCTTCCCGAAATGTATTCTGTCTATTAATCACCGGAGAAATGCAAATCAAAACTATTTATTTAGGACAATATAAAAAGTATTACAATGGAAAGTACAATAATTGGTATATCTATGTGGTTGCACTATCATGCGCAATAGTGGATAACTGTATTTTTTTCGACAGGGGATTTACGCTAACAAAAAAACCTCGGCAAATCAACGTTTTGCCTTTTATCCTTGTACTTGTGATATACGAAGGAGGATTGGATGGAGGGAAGGACGGGACCCTGGGATGGACTAGTCTGGTTCACAGACGAGTCCAGAATGGGAACACTGTCTGGAGCTGGTGCGTACTGTGAGGTCCTGGGCCGGGAATTATCCACCCCACTGGGTGAGCACACTACCGTTTTCTAAGCGGAAATTTTTGGGATCATAATGAGGGTCTGGGAGTCATTAAGTCTCAATGTCGGTGTCGGGAGGACTTTCTCCTGCTTCGACAACTTATGGCGCTGAAGTCGGTCCGCACGCGCTCCTTCTTGGTGACGGAGTGTAGGAGATGGCTGATTGAGCTTCCAAAGCATAAAAAGGTTACGCCGATCTGGGTACCGTCAGGGAAGGCTCCGCACGTGGATACTTCGGGTCTGATCCCTGTGTGGGGATCTGCTAGTATTCGCGAAAGAGTTTTGGAGGCCTGGACGGAGGGTCGGGCCGAAGAGGTATATGGCGGACGATTCCGGGGATGAGACAGACAACGCTCATGATACATGGACCCGCGAAGAATCTCGCCAGGGAGTTGCGCCTACCTAGGAAGGAGTGCAAGACCCTGGTAGGCTACACAGGGCACTGTAGGCTTAGACGGCATCTGACTGCGGAGAATTGCAGAAGAGGGGGAGTGTAGATGGTGCATGGAGGACGATGAGACCCCATACCATCTACTTACGGAATGCCCCGCCTTCGCGTGGGCAAGTCTCAGAATCTTTGGCGCGACGCCGACGAGCCAGATTCAGTGCGTCATGTTCATCTGAAGGAGATGCGGGCTTTCTTAAGGAAGATCGGCATCCTGGAGGTTCTCTATTGCGGGCTGAGAGCACAACTCGCTCAATTGGTGGCCACCCCTTTCTGGTACTGATACTGATACTGTGATATAGGGGAACCGGTCATAAATTTTGATTAACCTTGTTAGATAGAAGCCACTGAGAATTTTTTATTCACACCTTATGCTTTTTTGGTAAATATGGGATTATACTCAATTCTGTTAGTAAAGTTTCCAAAGGCATCCTTTTCTATTTTAAAGTATTTAACTAAACACTTTACGGCTTCACCTCCTCTCCATGCAAGCTCGAAGGAGGAAAAAAAAACAGAAAAACCTTTTTAATGAGTTCATCCCCCGTATCTTCGTCAAAATTATCAACAAGTCTTGAAATGGTAATGATTCCGAACTCGACTTTCGATTTTATAACTTTTTTTGGTATTTATCTTGTCTTGTGATATGATATGTCATCAAACTAGTTGATTTTTTTTTTATGATAATCGTTAAAATATTGATTTATACATTTTTGCCGTCACGTTCCATTTTGTTTTTAGTTTTTAAAATTAAGTTATGCTTAGAAAATTCATTCATTTTGACCTTCCTTGTAGTCCCCTCCATCAGCTTTTCTCATGTTACAAGCCCAATAATCGGTTAAAATGCAGGCTAGTTGGGCATCCGGGGTTTCGGCATCAAAAGTATAATTCTGCGATTCGCAAAAAGTCATGCATTGATTCCAAACGTACGCTTGTACCTTTAGTATTTCAATAAATTGGAGATTTCTGCGAATATTATCCAAATAGGTCCATTTTGACAATAAGGATAATGTTACATCAAAAACCATCAAACAATTGCTTTGATATAGTAAAATACAATGTAATATCAGTAGCTCTCAGTGGGAGACTTTCGAATTTTGCAGGGTGATTATCGCTTTCCCACAGGGAGCATTACACTTTCTGGGAGTTTTATTGATTTCAGCAAAAATCTCCCTGAGCTTTATATGTTTGAGGTAAATAAGCGTGTTTTCTTAAATAAATACATTCCTTGCGCTCGACACTTCCAGATTATGAAAAATGTTAGACAACACGCTGTCATGCATATCTAATTAAAAAAATTATTTAATTAGATTTATTTATAAAACTATATTACCTCTTTCTGTTAGTACTTGTGTTTTAATACTCTTTAAGGAAATATGCTTTGTTAAGCTAAAGGTACCAGTGGTGTTCGTTAAATTCATTTTATTTTCAGAGCAGATTTGAATTGTGGGAATGTACCTTGCTTGCCAAAGCTCATTTTTACCCAGAAATGCCCGTTCAGGTTCACGTCTGCACTTCCTCAGCATAATGTTATAGTGTATGCAAATCTCATTGTATTCATAAAAAATTGTTGAAACAAGCAATTTCCATCATCGCCAATTCCTAAGAAGAGGTACATAATACCCACTTCTGCATCAATTTCGTTCGTGGAATAGCCTCGATAAGTTTCTATTTTAAGAACAGGCTCAAGTAAGGACGTGCTTATACCACAATACAAATATCACTTCTGAAAACAGAATGACCACGTTTATAACGTAAAATCTCGATCTCCTAAACTCACACCATTACAAAATTCTCCATAAAACCCATTGGGATCGAGAATCAGGCTTACTTCATGCAAAATTCAGATAGTTCCATGGTTCGTTCAGCTCAAATGCTACAGATTACCACTTTAATTTTAACAGTTAATCACATGGTTTATTTGCTATAAATGCTTTGTTTATTGCGCTTAAATCTGAGAAATTACTCAAGTGAATGGTTGCCATGCAAAATGGGTTTGGTTAGGTGATAAATGCTACAAATTGTGACAGTTTTATTTTCCGTTTAGAACTGATTGAATGAGTTACTTATATAATTTATTTAGTGTTCAGTGCTGGAAATGGCAGTTTCTACTAATTCGAGACGACGCGAATGAGTTAATCAGTTACATGGTTTATGTAGTGCACATGGTCTAGACCCTACAGGAACAGGATTTGTTAATTACGTTAACTGATTGATCTTACGCGAAATAACTTAGTTAAATGCTGGACATTACAGCTTCACCTAATGAAGGGCAATTCGAAATGAGTTAATCAGTTAGGTACATGGTTCATTCGTATATGCTATAAGTTAATATCTTACTGATTAAATCCTACTCGAAAGCAGGTAGTTACATGATGTAGTTGATCTAAATGCTAATCAGCTAGTTTGTTACATTTTTTATTGAGCTTAAATGCTACAAATTACGGGTAATTAGTTGATTGGTGCTATACGAAATAAATCAGAGTTAGTTACAGTCAGCCTGTACTGACAATTTCAACTACAAGTCATTGGAAGCAAGGCGAAATAACATACATAGTTGCCAAATACTACTCATCTATTTAATTAAATAATTAAATTGTACGCAAAACAAGTTTACCTACGTGGTTGATATAACATAATAACAGCTTTAGCTGATCAGATGTTAAGCGTAATCGATTTACTTTCTTCAAACTAGAATTTCTTCTTTCGAATACCCCGTAGAATCATTAGTTCATTGTTTTTGTCTTTAAATGCTACAAAATTACTTATATATTAACGGGCGACGCGCAAAATTAGTTGGTTAGTTAGTTGCATGGCTTACTGACTTAACGTAGTAACTGGAAACCCAAGGTTTTGAAATTAGTTAACTACATTACTTTTGGCTTTAAGTACTGCAAATTCAGTTCGTTAGTTAAATGGTTTATGGTAAATGCTACATATTTCCTTTTTACTTGATTGGATCCTACGAGAAATAATTAACATGACTGATTTAGCAGAGCAAATTACAACTAACTGATCGAATGATATGTGTAACCGGTTAGTTAGAGTTAGTTATTTGCGTGATTTATTTAACATACATGCTACAAACCTAAAATGATCCGATACTTCGCTGAATCACCGTTACATCGTTTTTTGAGTTTAATTGTTACAAATTATTAAAGTGAACGAATACCATGCAAAATCAATTGCTTAGTTAGTTGTATGATTTCTTTAATATACATGCTACAAATTACAACTTAAAATAATCGAATACTTCGCGAAAGTACTTAGTTATACTGATTCCTGACTTTAAATATTACGAATTATATAAGTAAACGGCGGCGGCGATGCCATGTAAAACTACTTGATTAGTTAGTTTGGATATGTAAATCCTTGAAATTATTTCTTTAATTGATTAGATCATACGCGAAACTGCTTTAACTGACTTGATTTGACGCGTAATCGGTTAGTTAGTTAGTTGTTACATGGTTTACTTAACATATATGTTCCAAACTAGAACTACATTTAGCTGATCGGATACTTCAATAGAATCCGCTAGTTACGTTAATTTTTGGCTTTAAATGCTACAAATTATGAAAGGGAACGAATATGACATAAAACCAATTACTTAGTTAGTTGGATGATTTCTTTAACATACATGCTACAAACTGTAACTTGAAGTAATCGAATACTACGCGAAAGCACTTAGTTGTATTGCTTTTTGACTTTAAATACTACGAATTATACAATTAAACTGCGACACCATGTAAAATTACTTAGTTAGTTACATGGTTTAAATATGTAAAACCTTGAAATTACTTCTTTAATTAATTGGGTCATACGCGAAACTGCTTTAACTGTCTTCATGTGATGCGTAGTTGGTTAGTTAGTTAGTTAGTTAGTTAGTTACATGGTTTACTTAAAATATATGTTGAAACTGCTTTAGCTGACTTGATGTGACGCGTAATCGCTTAATTTGTAGTTACATGGTTTATTTGCCATATATGCTGCAAACTGTAATTTAAACTGAGGGCATACTCCGTAGAATCAGCTAGTTACATTAAAATTTGGCTTTAAATACTACGAATTATACAAGTAAACGGCGACGCCGTGTAAAATTACTTGATTAGTTACAGGGTTTGGTTATGTAAATCCTAGAAATTACTTATTTAATTAATTGATTCATACGCGAAACTGCTTTAACTGACTTGATGTGTAATCGGTGGTTAGTTAGTTAGTTAGTTACATGGTTTACTTAACATATTTGCTGTAAACTGGAGCTTAATTCAGCATTCAGCTGATCGGATACTTCATAGAATCAGCTAGTTGCATTAATTTTTTATTTTAAATGCTACAAATTATTAAAGGGAACGGATACAACGCAAAATTAATTGTTTAAATAGTTGTGTGATTTCTTTAACATACATGTGACAAATTGCAACTTAAAGTGATCGAATACTACGCGAAATCAGTTATATTGCTTTTTGACTTTAAATACTACGAATTAGACACAAATTACGTAGCTAGTTTGGGTTAGATATATAAATCTATGAAATTACTTCTTTAATAGAGACTGACCCGATCTTACGCGTAATCGGTTAACTACTTAGTTACATGGTTTGTTTAACATATATGCTGCAAACTGGAACTTGATTCAACTGATCGAATACTACATGGAATCAGCTAGTTACATTAATTTTTTTTGGCTTTAAATGCTACACATTATTAAAGTGAAAGAATATCATGCAAAATCAGTTACTTAGTCAGTTATATGGTATATTTAATTAACATAATGCAAATTCTAACTCCAAGTGATATAATTCGTGAGATCATTTATTTAGATGGCTCTTTGACTTCAGATATTACAAATTACTCATGTGAACGACGAAGCCTTGCCGCCATGCCAAATTAATTGGTTAGTTACATGGTTTTTAAAGAATAAATGCTACAAATTACCTCTTAATTGCATTCTACTCGAAAGTATTTACATGGTTGCATTATCATAAAAGATTGAAGCTTTAACTGATCGCGTAATCGGTTAGTAAATCAGTTACATGGATTATCTAAGATACAGGCTGCACACTGGAACTTTACATGCTGCAAATTACTTAAGTGAACGGATGCGTGGATGCGCACTAATTGAATTTTTAGCGAAATTAGTTACTGGTTTATTAATATCACAAATTAACAAAATGATTAGTTTAGTTTGTTATATAGTTACATGCTACAAACTTAAAGTGAAACCTTATTCATTGCTAATGCCATTTAAAGTTGATCGGATACTCAAATTGAACACAGCTCTAATTACATACATGGTTTATTTGGCATAAATGCTACAAATTACTGCTTCAACTGATCGCATACAACGCGAAATCAGTTAGTAATATAGTTTATTTAACATACATGCTACAACTGCAATTCAAGTAACTAGCTTTCTGGTTTTAAATGCTACAAATTAATCACATAAACTAGCGTTAGACATAATTAGTTAGTGGCATATTTTATGTAGCAAAATTTGATTGGATGCTGCGCGAAATTGGTTAGTTACTTAGTTAGTTATTTAACATACGTGCTGCAAACTATAAGTTTAACTGATTTATTTGTCATCAACGCTACAAATTATAGCAGTGTTGTTCGGTTTAAAGGCAAAATCAGCTAGTTAGTTACATGATATTTTGCACAAGTCCTACAAATGACTGCTTCAGATGGTCGGACGGAAGGCTTTGAGAGTTAGTCACTTACATGTTTTTGCGTCTATGCTGCAAATTCAATTTGTATACTGTATACAGATAAGATGTAAAGATAATAAAAAAAAAGACGAAACTTGAAATTCTAACAATAATTTATTAAATATTGACATTTTGGAGACTTCATTAAAAAAAATTAATCAATGTAATTAATGAGTAAAGGATTTTTACACGTTTGTACTTTCCCAGTGTTAATAAGAAATCATGGAATTCATTTGTAGCTCTTTCAGTCGCAGTTTTAAGAATTTAAATCAGGATTCATTAGAAGTGCTTCCACCGGATCGACATTTCGCGAAACAAACACAGTCAATGTCTGCAAAAGGTTACATTCATTATTTAGACGAGACCCACATGGAAAGTAGAAAGCTGCTAAAGATGAATGTGCTAATCGAGGTTGTTGAATCGAGAGAAAAGTAGCTCAATGAACTCTCTTCTTTATTTTTGTCTCGAGAAAGCAAATATTTGATTTTGTATCTTATAAATAAGATAATAAAACACCTGACTGGAGGCAACAATTGTGTTTGTTCATAAAGCGAAGCTGAGACTTGACATATTTAAGACGGTAATATTTATTTTCATGCAAGGCTATGTGATGTCTGTCGTCTCCAAGTCTCGAAACACTGTTTGCGTTATTAAAAGAAAATCGTCAAAGTTTCCATGTTCCATAAATGCAATGCCGTAAAATGATATAACCCTTTTATATCTAGCGTCCATTGAGTCTGGGCCAATCAAACTACAAAACATTATTCAGAAATAACCTTTCTCGTTCACCGTTTTATTATAAATCAATGTTTTCGTCTGGAAACTTTTGGTGTCTAAATTTTACTATTTTGTTCTTAATACAATGTAGCTTTAACCTAACGAGCCTTGATTTTTGGTAAGGTTCGAAAATATATTTGTGAGACAGCAATATCTGTATCATTTGGAAATGGTCCTCAAAAGTGATAAATGCAACACATTTCTTATGGGCTGTTGGTTCAAACATATATTTGTATGTAGCACCCGGAATTTAACCGTGGTTTTCTTTGTTTCAGCAAATTGAAAAAGTCCCTACCACCAGGAAAAAACGACAAGTGTCCGAGGAAGAATTACGAGCCCATATGATAAGTGAGGCTGCCCTCACAGCTCTAGGTATAGGAATCGATGTTCAGAGAGTTAAACGGGCAATGAAAGAGAAGTTAGAGCAAACAGGTAGAGGTTACTTACAGCCAGACGCTTTGGTAGAAGCTGCCTTAAACATGCAGCTCGACGAAGAAGATGGTTTTGAACACAGCAATAACCAAATAAGGGCTACTGTAGCTTCAGTGCTCAGTGATATTACAAAGGTGACTGAAGTAGGTAGTAATATTGTAGACCAAGCGACTGAACCAAATTTACCTCAACAATCAGCCGAGGCCGGGGAACGTCCGATAACACAGCCAGATTATGCTCCAGGTGATATTCTGGAAAAGTCGGTCTCCTTGGAAGAAGAGAATAGAATTTTAAAAGAAGCAAGACAGTGCAAGATCTGTATGGATGCGGAAGTTGGGATAGTTTTCTTGCCCTGCGGACATTTGACCACCTGTGTAAACTGTGCTCCGAACTTGGAAGATTGTCCCGTGTGCAGATCTGCGATCAAAGCCACTGTTCGAACGTTTTTGTCCTAATTTATTCACGAAATATAGTTTATTAATTGTTATGGGTCTGCGTTTGATATTTTCCATCAATGATAAGTTTAACTAGATAATACAGGTAAGTTGAATTTTAGAGAGGCTTTTGTAGCAATAACGAAACATAATGGGAAAGGGATTCACGTAACTACTAACCACATTGATCAAACGGCACAACCAGCCAGGAACTGAGAGTATCCTTTAAAACTGAATTAGAAAAATACTGCCAAAATATGCAATTTTCGACAGATTGGAGATCAATATTTGATATTGACCGAATATTGCACTTTTAATTGTTATAAATCTATATCTTAATGAAACATCTGGATCATAAACGAATCTCATTAAAGTACTGGTAGTAGATGTATAATAAATAAATAATTCAAAGTATAATTCGGTATACCTATTAAGAGACGACTATGAGAATGGCAAAACTGATAAATTTTCAATCTGTCATGGTCATAGCAATCTTTGATATTTACCGAATATTGACTTGATGTTGCAATTTTATTGGTTATAAACTTGTATCTTAATGAAACTTCTGAATCATAATGAAGTCTCATTAAAATACAGGTAGTAAATGTATAATAAATCAAAGTATAGGAATAGAAAAATAATGTTAAAAATATTATAACTGAATGAGAGGCTATAATTTAAAATTACTTAAATATTTCGGGTAGCCCCAAAAGTAGGTTATTCAAATTTTAAACACTGCTGGTGTTGAATGTCACTCTGATAACTATATGTTGAAAGCAAGACACTGGATTAAACACACAAGGTACAGACGAGACGACAAGGAAGAGAATAACAACCAAGTTTCTAGGGCTCCCTCACACAGGAAGATCAAAACACCTTATAACATTCAGTAAGAACAATCTGCGCATCCTCACCGGCTTCCTTACAGGCCAGCCGGTTGTGAAGGTCCTTGGACAGAATAAAAATTGAAAACGAGGACAGTTTCTGTTTCTGTGAGGAGGGGGAGGAAACGCTGGAACACCTCACGGAGTGCGAGGCGGTCTCGAACAGGCGAATGGCCTGCTTGGGGTACTGCATCGTCGAACAGGAGGAACTTCCGTCCATAGAACCATCCAGACTACTTGCTTTTATCAAAGCACTGAAGCTGGATGAGGTACTCTGATTGAGAATCACATCAACGGAAGCACCATGGAAGTGGGACACAATAGATCTGGACAGGTCTCAGTGTATTAACACTCCCCCGATCATTCATTCATTTATTCAAACACACAAGGTACAGACGACACGACAAGGAAGAGAATAACAACCAAGCAATATCAAGTTCAACGTCAATCAATCGGTGTGGACGAAAACATGATGTGGTACGTTATAAAAAAGATGAGAAACAAAAAGGCCAGTGGGCCGGAAGGAATTCCCGCCGAACTAATAAAATATGGGGCCCAGAAATTGGTTATACACCTGAAGGAACTCTTCAGTAGATACATAAATGGAGAAAAGGTCTCTTCGGTGTGGAAAGAGGCATGGCTTACCCGTATTCATAAAAATTAAAGAAGAGATGACTGTTTAAATTACAGATGTACCACTTATACCATGAGCCGAATCCGTGGGAAAATCCTCAGAAACATTATAGGGGACGAATACGGCATGGATGAAATAGACGACCAAGCGGGTTTCCAAACTCCATGCCTGGATCAAATTTTTAGCCTTAGTCCAACTGCATGAGAAGAAAGAAATTGAGACTTGCATCTTCTGTATGGATCTAACCAAAGTATCGTTCAAAAACATGCCTAATTTTTGAACGATTCTTTGGTTAGATCCATACAGAAGATGCAATTCTCCATTTCTTTCTTATCATTCAGTTGGACTAAGCTAAAAATTTGATCCATATACAATAAACAACACTGACTATTAAACAGCTGCAAGATAAACCGATGTCTGAAATCAAACTAGGAACGAAAATATCGGAAAACTTTCCAGTTACAAGGGTATCCTGCATTAATGAAGCTGTAAATTCGAAGGAAAGCATGTTCTGGAATGGATGTGCCAATAGCTGATACTTCAACAATATATCTCTCATTTTGCAGACAACCAGGTAGTCATTTTCCGTGATAAAGAAGATTTTGAGTTCATGGCAAGAAAGTTAACTAAAACAAATGATGAATGGGGACCCTCGGCATAAACAAAATACCTTGGTATTGGAAACGAAGGAGAAAACTACATATGCAACAAGACGAGGGCATAGGAATATTTGGGAGCGAAAACTGAAGCAAGGGATCGGACAGAGAAAGGAACACCCATCATAATCATTAAAACGAAAGAAGTTATGGGATGCTTGAACCCGATTTCATGGTTTAAAATATTGCCAGAGAACGCAAATATATCATATATAATGTCGCATTTAAAAGCATAGTACTGGATGGATGTGAGGAATGGCAATTAACAAACGCTCTAGTACGAAGACTTCTTGCTCTTGAAATGGGCTTTTGGAGAGGAGCGGCCGGAATTTCAAGGATAGAGCGAATTACCAAATGCTGAATTAGAGACATAATGACAGTCCAGACAGCAATCGTAGAGGAAATTCAAAGAAGGCAACTTGTATGGTACGGGCATGTTACAACAAGCAGAGGCTCTCCAAAAAAATGCTGAGAGGTACCACCACTAAGAACGACATCAATCTGTGAACGTACTCTAAAGACAGAGTACTGGAAATATTGAAGAGGCTGGAAACTGGGAACGGGAAGGCGCAGGACGCTACATCCAGAGCATTAGCAGGAACATCACAATTCTTGCTTGGAACATGTTTTGATTCACTTAAAGATCAATGTTCCATGT
This sequence comes from Pissodes strobi, assembly GCA_016904865.1. Taxonomy (NCBI): domain Eukaryota; kingdom Metazoa; phylum Arthropoda; class Insecta; order Coleoptera; family Curculionidae; genus Pissodes; species Pissodes strobi. Next base: position 49,344 of record MU184295.1, on the reverse strand, counting down.
TCATACATTCTTCATACTTTGCGAAAGGGGGAGATGCTTAGGGCTTGGAAAGGGATGTCTGTGGCGGGACTATTTGCATAGTAGCTGTATGTGCCTCTTTGCTGTTTCTCTTTGGACTTAAGTTTTTCTGGCTATTGTCACCTTCAAATGCTGTTTACGAAGTAGCCCAGCCTTATATATATAC
>MU184295.1:7209-44160 GCA_016904865.1 Pissodes strobi | reverse complement strand
CATTGCGTTCCCTAGGATGTAGAACATACCTATTAGAAGCTCAGGGCTCATTCGACTCTTTGCCGAACCGTACGTGCCAGACGATAAGCCTCTTTATTACCCGGGACCCATATGAGACGTGCCCTATTATTTTCGGCCAAGGGCCCCAAAACCTGCAAATCTGGAGGCTCTTAACAGGTTCTTATATCCGCATTTCCAAGGGCGAAAGCAAGTCTCGTTTCCACGGTTACTTCATACACTCTCGTTGCAGTGCCAGTATCCGTTTTGGAGCCTTCTCTGTACCAGGCGATCTCATTGACAGGACGTGAGCTGCGATCCGTCCCCAACCTCGCATCCTTATCTTATATGGAGATCTAAGAGGTCTACTTGATCTGATGGTGGGCAGTATGTTGTTCGTCCTTATTAAGAGTTCCGGACATTTATCAGCCGCCCTCCTCCAGACTTTAATGTGTTCCTTCGGGGTACCACAGCCATATAAATCTAATGGAGGATCCTTAGCTGTAGGCGGGCGCCACGTGCATCAAAAATCTTTTTTATACACCCATATATTCGCCTTCTTAATGCGGCTATTTACTTCCTCTTTCCAGGTTAACTTAGAAATTTAATATGACCCCCGAGATGTTTGGTTGACCCTTTATAGCTCAAACGATGGCCGGGAGGCATACACAGTACTAACACCCGTGCTAGTCCGCGCCATAGGACGACTGTATATAAATCTTCATTAAAGGTACATGCTTTTCATGACAAGAGTCTAGGTGCACCGATTGCGAATATTCGCGCATGTGTAGGTCCAGGCTTGACTATTATTTCACTTCACGTATGGCCTTCCGTTCACTTCTGGGGCACATCCAACAAAAACTAACCAAAAAAAAAACTTGTTACAAACATACCCTTTAAAAAGAAGTTTCGTCGCTGACAGGAATCGGACCCGGCCCGCCGCGCCGGCGACAGCACGCGGCGGGCCAGTTTCGATACATTTAATGAACATTTATATTACAGTAGTCCTATAGCGCGGGACTGCAACAAGCTAGCACAGATGCTGTTACTGTATCTATATGCGGCCGGGAGAACCTCCCCTAGCCTACGCTTCCTCGTAAATAATGGGTGTTATTGCAAAGTTATTTTAAATTATAGCCATTTTAAACACCGAATTATAGGTATCTATCCAGTTAAAATATTTGAAACATGTTTCGTCATTTCCTGGTAAAAGTATCATTTGGCGGCTGCTCATCCTAAATGTGACACCCTGTTTCCTGTATGTGAGAGTCCCCTATACCCTATATGGCTCTGGATTCCATAAGTATAATCAAGTTATAATAGGGTGGCAAAAAGTCTGGAAATATCGAAATATGTGTATATGAAAGGGAAAACGTTCGCAAATATCGCAGATACGTAGCTTTTATTTTCATAAAGGGTGGTTCAAAATATCGGGTCATGTGTTAACTTTATTTTTTTAAACAAAAACTTCTTAAGTAAGTATTAATCTGCCTCAGGTTAAGATATCTTAATGGGCCTGAGAAATAAACTCAGGTTAGCTACTAGCGTTTTAACTACAAGTTTTATGGAAGTATTAATTCGTAAAGAGGCTAAAATATTTTAAAGGGACTCGGAATGTACAAGAGCTTAAGAAAAATAAACAGGTTTGTTACTATATACAACCTTTTAATTGAAAACGATGTAAATTAATCCGTAAGAGGCTAAAATGTCTTATGAGACTCAAAGGCTTCTGCTACAAGAGAGAAGCGGATAGGTACACCGATTGCAAAAATTCATGCATGCTCAAGTTTTGACAGTTTGACACACCTTTGGCAACAAAAGGTGTTTAATTTTCGGCGAATTGCTTGTAGTCAGCCCGGTGCCCGGTGGTCCAGTGGTTAGATGGTGTGTTTGTGATACGGCGGCAGATACAGCTCTGAGCGGGGGGGCTGGGTTCGATTCCCCTCAGCGACGAAACTTTTTTTTTTTAAGGTTATGTTTGTAAAACGGTTTTTTTCTTCATTTGGGCATGCCTTGGGATAGTTTTGGTTTGTTCTTGTTGGTTGCGCCCCCGTATCGAGCGGAGAGCCATGCGCGAAGTGAAATAATAGTCAACATTTCATAGAAATCATATGATATACCTTGTCTCTGCACATGCGCGAAATTTTGTAATCGGTGCACCTAGACTTGTTACAAGAGCTTGTTATAAATAATCTTAGGTTAGCCACTAGCCTGTTAACCGAAAACTGTAAGTTAGCAAACTAAATAATGACAGACCATGCGACAAATGTTGAATGAAATAGATGTCCAGGAAAACAAATACTGCGGAAATTTTTAAGGAACACATGCAACCAAACCATTCCGAAAAAGCGCATCGTCACCAGAGGAAAGCCTGCCTATTGGTGGACTGAGAAATTTGCAGACCTGCGTAAGAGATGCTTACAAAACAAACGAATATATATCAGAAATGCAAAAAGAATCTCGCCTGGCCACAAACAACTGCTGTGGGAAATATATAGGGACGGTAAAAAAACGCTAGGAAACTCGATCAAAAAAGCAAAAAGAAGTAGTTGGTAAAACCTATGTAATAACCTGGATATTGACATATATTATAAAATAGCTAAAACCAAATATCACGATGGAACTGACAGAAAACGTTGCCAGTCATTTCTTCCCGGTCCACCGGGCCTAGGATTTATTCCCGGCGAAATAATAAAACAAGCAGCGCTGGAGAGCTCGGATTACACGTTGGCGCGGATAATTTCCCGAAGGAGTGGAAGCGTGCGGAACTCGTCCTGCTGAGGAAGGGAAACAGCCCTTTAGTTAATTAATCATTAAAATAAGCAGGGAACTAACACAAACAGAGAAGCAGTTTGGTTATAGGGCGGCCGGGCAGGCAGTGGGCGCCATAATGCAGGTGACACGGATCGCTCGCGAGGCCTCGGACAATGCGGCACAATATCGCAGGCTGTGCTTGACGATCGCATTAGACGTGAAGAACGCCTTTAATGAGGGCTCGCGTGGCAATTAATGCTTGAATCATTAAAAATAAGAAATGTTGATTCAAACCTGATCAGACGCATAGCGTCCTACTTAAGAGAGAAAAATAATCCTTGAAGCTGAAGACGTTGTGAAATCAGACGCTTTGAAACTTCCTATGCGGACGACATCGTATTGATGGCAACGATGAGGAACGTCTCATGAAAGCAGCAAACACAGCACTACTTCGACTGACTAGGCGGATGGGCCAAAGCCTGCTCCAACTAGTACCGGACCGCATAAAACCGAGGCTTCTGATAACAAAAAAGAAAGATTCTACCAATATACTTTAACGGGCAGGATAACATAGTTGCTCCAGAAAAAGCCGCTGAAATATTTAGGTGTGTGGCTGGAAACAAATCTGATGTTTGCGGAGCACGTAAATCAAATACTGAGAAAAGTGGAAAAAACCTCCGCTGTTTTGGCCGGCTCAATGTCAAACATTAAAGGACGCAAAACTTCAAAAAAATAAGTCGTGTGTAACACGGTACAAGTGATAGAAGTTAATACTTCTTGCGAGACGAAAATTTCAAAACGTTTCGTGACGCGGCCTTGAAAAATCACCCTCATCCAGCCAAAGTAGTATTCACTTCAATAACTTTCCAAGAAAAGTTTTATCTCAACATCGATGTTTTTGTAACATCGTTAAACATCGCACATCCCTAGCTCCATTTAAACAGCCAACGCTGCGCAAACGAATGACAAGCATCTACAGCGACCGGAATATTTTGGCTTTGAAAATCCCGCATGTGCACTTTATGTTTTTAAAGGAGGGAGATTTGAAAACTAGATTAAAAGGTTTTGTTGAAGACTAGAATTAAAAGGTTTTGTGCTATTTTACCTTATATGCATCATCTACGATCCGGGTGCCTGTAGACGCTTGTGAACGAATGACGTGGATTGCGTTTGACTTGACGGTCGGAGCACTCCTAATACTATCGCTTCTCTTTCGCTCTCTATTCGGTAAAGGCGAGTCCAAAGAGAGACAGAAAGATAAAAAGCGTACTTCAAACGTCAATCAAACGCGATGTGTATGAACCTAATCAGTCGAGAACCCCCCTCTTTCTCCCATTCTTATTACAGGCATATACTTTATCTCTCTTGCGGGACGAAAATTTAATAAAACGTGTCGTTACGCGGCCTTGAAAAATAGCTCTCATGAAACCAAAGAAGTATTCCCTTCAAAAAGTTTGGCAAGCGTCATGGACTCCCAACCACTCTACGGAGCGCCAATATGGGATGGATTCTCATGAATACAGCGGAACACCTCAATCAGGTTCTATAGCGGCAATAACCCCAATCGAACTCTTAATTAGAAAAAGTACTGAAACCTACGATAGTATGGCAAGGATCGATGAATCTAAGGACGAGTTGGCAGGCAAAATAAGACGGCGGCGCGGTAGTATACGGGCGCAGTGATTCCAAACATAAAATCATACGGCGGCACGGGCCGAAATTATTAGGTCCGGATCCTCTCAAGCCCGAAGTTTTATAGGCCCGCGCCCGGCCCGGCTCGAGACCGACTCAAATTTGTTCTGCCCGGCCAACCCGAAATAATACGCTAGATGGATTTTAGCGTTTACCAAGATAGGGATTTAGACTAGTTATTTATCTCTCCATTGCTATCGTTGGTTCTGAACAAAATATTGTGGTTACCATAATATTATGTCTAAGTTTTCTTTAGCCGGTTAACGACAAAATCCGCCTATTACTAAAATAAACAAAATATATTAGTATAAGAAAAAAAAATAAAGCAAGCCAGGCTCCTATTTACCTCTTAATTTGGAATTTATATTCCAATTTCTTTTTTTTTCAATCACTTACTGACTATGAGGCTATAAGGGAATTAAGGGACATTCATATTAGAGAAATTAGGTAAATAAAATTATATAACTATATTACTGGATCAAATAGGGCAATCGAGCTTCGTTGGTACCCGGAGCGATTTAAGCCCGAATCCAGCTTCGGGCATAGGCCCGACCGGGCTAACCCGGCCGCATATATTTACACATCCTCACATACGACGGCACGAGGGTGCTGAAACCGGTTAGGGTATGTAAGCGTTTGTAGCACTACAAAAGCTCACTGATTTGGGCACCTAATCGCGCCATGTCTTCACGGTGCAATCAATTTGCGGTAAGAGCTCTCGTGGTCTAGAGGTTTAGATGGCTGGGTCTCACCTGGACGGTCCGGGTTCAAACCCCGTTGTTTTTTTTTAGGTAAGTTTCGAAACAGTTTTTTTCTTGATTTTGGGTATGTATTGGGTTAGTTTGGGTTACATAGAGATGCGAATACTGCAGGGCCATAGATGATGAGGAGCATAGCCTCTTTATATCCCCCAGGTGGGAAATTCAAAGAACAGAGTATAGGCGTAAAACAGGCAAAACTTTGACCAGCACGATGGAGGCTTTGGAACAAACGGCAGGCACATGGACACCTGAATATAAAGTCATTAGACATACAGAAAGCAGAACTTTGCAGTGAAGAAATGCGAAAACGGTTGCCGGTTCAAAGGGCGAAAATGCATGTGGGAGAGCGTCAGATGGTAAGAGTCCGGCCATACCAGACAACGGGGCCAAGGCCGCCGTCAGGTATCTATGATGGATTTCCCCTCCTAGATCGAGAAGGTGTGCACTGCCAAATTCATAACAGACCATGGAAGGGAAGATCTTAACTTCCCGGAATATTAAAAAACTCAAGTTTCGTAGTTTAGCTTCCTAAAAATGTGGAAATTGCTGTCAACTATTACATGCATTTCGTTGAAGTTGAGCGGGCAATCAGAGACAAACTTTCAACGACAACTTGACAACGTATAACGGTATAACTGATTTCGTACTGAAGTAGGGAACCCTATTTTGACGAACATACATATTAAAAGCCTGACTTAACATTGGATATCTACCTTAAGTAATGCATTGTATTTTATATAATATTATGCAAATGTCGATTAATATGCAGTTAATTTTCCTACAATCTTATCGATATAAGCATTCGCATGGCAATTATTCTAATCTTTATTAATTAAGGTCAATCGATCGAAATTTCCCAGGGTAAACACGAGTTATTATGCAAATGTCTGATTGGGGTTAACAAAATATTAGGGCAAAATTTGCGTACGATTTATAATTGTGCGTGTTACGAAAATATACCGCAAACCCATTAATGCTTGACTAACTTAAAAAAAAAACTTTACAGTTAGTTTATTTTGCCAATATGCTCATATTTGAATATTTGTCTGTTCATTATTTTTTTTACTGTATAAGATTGCCTACGTACTTTTAAAGATTGCAAGTTAGCACAAAAATACTACTTTTTTATGAAATATTATAATTTATTTGTTAACAAGGAAAGTAATTATAAGGGAGCGGTGTGATACATACGGAAACATGAGTCAGGGTATAACCCCACATTACACTTTATACAGGAAAATTTAGAACATGTATCACATCATGCACAAGGTCTTTGAGTTCCTTGTTTGTCGATCAGGTGGTCGATCCTGTCAGAACGCATTTCCTTCAAAATATTTTCCGTACGTTTCGGTTTTGGTCATTGTTATTCGGGAGCTGCCAGCAATGAGGGATCAATTCTTCTTCAGAATTCCAAAAGCGACATTTTTGGATGAACGAAATGACAAAGGAGCCACATATTCACCATGGCTTCATCCAAGCAAAATCTTATGAATGGCCAGTACCACTGTCTTGATCGTGTATGAATTCTATAGAGACCACACACACCTTATCCAGCAAATTCACGCCTCCCATGCCTTGGTTATACAAGTCGATTATGGTGAGTTGATCTACTTAGACATGCTTTTTTTGTTGTTTGGACCAACGCAACGTGTGCAGGAACCTTTTGTTAGACACAACTATTTAGTTGCCTTAGCCACTTGATGAGGTAACCCGCCTATTTAAAATACGCTACGTCCATTTATTATGGAATAGCTAAAAAAGTTATAATAATTGGTAACGCTTGTATTTTCATCAATTTTTGATCAACCTATTCCATTTTTTTGATTATTAGGTAGATTTGCTCTTGGATTACTTAGTACAAAGTGGTTTGCCCTATTTTAACTCTGTTTTATATAGGATGATGTCGAAAATATCATGGCATGTAAAATCATCTCATTTTAAAATTGATATTTAAAAAACTCGAAGCAAAAAAAAATTATTTTATTAGCGTCTTGGTTACAGGTTTCAGTTAGGAAGTTGCTGTACTAATTACAGCGCAGTGCCGTTCGTCTTACTTAAAAAAAAAATTAAAATAGTGATATTGACAATTAGGTAAGTATGAACTGATAACGCTTTGTTGCTATAGTGATTTTCCTTGCTATCTTAGTTAGGTACATACTGTACCAGTTACTGTTAATAAACAAATGCAAAAATCGTGATGCGGCCAGTTATGGACCTACCTACTTAAGACTTATTTCAACTGTTTAAAGTACAGGTAGTTAAGTCAACCTATTCGAGGAGATAAAAAAATCAATAAAGTAATAAAAGCTGTCAGTAAATTTATAACCTTGACAAATTGACAATCGGTTGCCTAGGAAAGAAAATCGCTTAGGGAGCGATTTACAACCAGTACTAAATTTAATATTGAGTATGTCAAATCGGTGTCAAGCAGTCATAAGTGCTAGTAGGGGAAATACACGTTATTATTTTTTTTCGTACAGTTAAATTGTTGGTTTAGTTCTTTAAATTTACATTTTTGTTGTTATTACCTATTCTGTTATTGTTATACTGTTATGTTTTGAGACCCTTGTACAGCATGCTTGTTCTTTTAGTTCTTTAAATTCTTAGTTTTGCGCTCTAATTAGTACAGTAACTGCCTAACCGAACTGCAATAACCACCAGTACTTTAAACAGTTGAAGCAACCCTTAAGTAGAAACGTCCATAATTGGCTACATCACGATGTTTGTATTTTTTTATTAACACGAATGGTACTGTCACGTTGTTATATGTGCCGTGGTACTGCTCTGTAACTCGTACAGTATGTACCTAACTAATATAGTAAGGAAAATCACTATAGCAACGAAGAGTTTTCAGTTCATAATTAATAGGCAATATCACGATTTTTTAAATCTTTATTTTTTTTGAAGTAACACGAACGGCACTGCGCTCTAATTAATACAGGAACTACCTAACAGAAACCTGTAACCAACACGCTAATAAAATCAAATTTTAATTGCTTTCGACATCACCCTGTATAAAACAGAGTTAAAATAAGGCAAACCACTTTGTACTAAGTAGTTCAAGAGTAAATATACCTTATAATTAAAAAATGGAATAGATTGGTCAAAAGTTGATGAGAATACAAGCGTTTAAAGTTGAAGTACTTTTTTAGCTATTCTATAATAAATGGACGCAGTGTATTATTTCATTAGACATTATACCTTCGGTTTTGGGACACCCTATAAATATGTAAAGAAAGAAAAAGAGGAAAACAAGTCATAAATTGAATTCGGGTTTGGCGAGGTTTTTTGGAGGAGATCGGAAAGCGTATCGTTCGAGAACGGGGATAGATAGTCAAAAACCGGCGCAGTGTACTGTTTATTTTGGTGAATTGTTTTGCTTCTGTGCTTTAACATGTCACTACAGGTTAGTAAAATTTATAATATTGTTATTAACATAATTTGTACAAGTGTTTCTTTTATTCTCATGTATAATTATTCATATTTGATGGCATAACCTGTGTACATATTTAATGAAATCGTTTTATGCTGTGAACAACACTGCTTTAAATGAAAACAGAAAATATATTATTTGCTGTCTTTTCGTGCAAGAATTTTAATTTTAGTATGACAGAGTGTACGCAAGGGCCTTGATGAATCTACTAACCATTTCCTACCCTGACGGGAGAATATCCTAGTTATAAATGTAATGATCATTCAGAGATATTGGCCCAATTTGCAACTAAATAGCTGGGCAGCCTCCGTAATCCAGGACCTCAGTACCCTCCAGCGGCGTCTGGCTAACTAACAACAACCCCTTCAGTTTTATATGTATTATTACAAGTGTGGAACTACGAATTGTGGTACGGGAGACAGTAATTTAATTAATTATTATACTAATAAAGGTTATTCAGCATAATTCGGCTTAGGAATTTAAATCGAGGGCTTCTCTGCCGTACTTCTTTCCCTCGTGAAATCCAGGCTGAGTCCGGCACGTTTTTCTCTAATAATTTGGCACGTTTTTTTTAATAAATTAGATATATTAGAAATCTGTGATTTAATTTACATGACGCACCTTTTCCTCAAATTTCCCTACTTTTGGTACCGTCGAGCGCATTATGAGTAAGTAAAATTGTGCAAGATATAATAATATCACAACGTAGGTATTGCTCATCTTTTTAATCTATTTCTTTTTAATCTATGCTGACGATCATTTGGCAAAATAAAGACAAAACACAACTTATCTCATTCAAATATGTTGAACTGACCCGGGTAGGTTATACTACATTGATTATTGTTATTCCAGAAGAACTGTCTTTCAAAATTTTGAAGTCTTCTACGGGTGCTTTTTCTATGCGATCGGACCTAATAGTACCAATACATTTGATACTATTTTTTTCAAACCTTCTAACAAAGGTAAAGAGTTGAAGAAGTTGTCTAAGTAGATAGTGGAATTGGTAGGTAAATATCCAAAACACAATTTCTCTGTCACCCAAACTCTGTCCTTCTGTTTTGTCCCGCGCTCCGCAATAAGGACTGAATTTCCAAATGAAGCCTTCGAACGATGTAAGACACCAACACTTAAATCCATAATGGATTGATTTTCCTCTAATAAATTGTTTCATGGAACGGCGGCCAAAATAGGGCTTCATTACTTTTTTTTAATGTTCGGCATACACACAAAAGGATAATCATATACCACCCGTATGCGGAGAAGATGGTGGACGTTGGACTTGAAGCACTGTAGGTTGTAGTTTTTGGGAAAGACGCTACTCGGAAGTCCATTCCAGAGCGCGGCAGTCCTTCAGGTAAAGAAGTCCCGTAACAGCGACGTGCTAGATGTTCGCAACTGAATCGTATGTTGAATAGCAGCTTGTGTCTGACGGGTGTTTCTGTTTGGCACAACTCTGGGCGGAATCATTGTCAGCTCGTTTGAACACCGTTCGTAGTAGTATCGATAGTAAAGAGATAGGTCCGCCACTTTTCTTCGATGTTCAAGGCTATCAAGGTATTTAGTCAACTCTGGATCATCCACAAGACGGACCAATATCTTGAGCAAGTGTTTGGGTGCTAAGCTCTACACATGGAAACAATATTCCAGAGATGGTCTTATTTGGGCCTTATAGAGCAGTAAGAGCTGATGAGGGGTATACAACTTTTTTGCTCTATAGAGTGCTTCTAGCTTTTGTGCTGCTGCCTGTTCAAACCGATCGCGAGACATGCTATTTTTAACTAATGAGTTAAATGTATCACTCTTGGCTTCCTAGTACAATCTTCTTTTGGGGACTTTGGCGTACCCAGATAGAATTTAAATTCCTAAATAAGCATACATCTCATCAGTAGAAATAGAGAAATCGTGTTTTCCCTCGAATTGTTTTAGCGCAAACAAACTCAATAAAGTTTTCCGGAAAACACATTTTGCTAGGTGCAGAGGTTTTGTCAATTTTAACTTCTCCAAGTTCATTGGCCAGTATCGCTTCATTCCAAACTAGTTGTTTTTTGGTATGCTGATTTTCATCAGGAAGTCGAATTTGACGAAGCTTAGCACTGTTACTTTTGAACCTCTTAGCAAGTATCATGTCATCCTCTTCTCCACTCGAAGTCGAAGCACTAATATTAGCAAAACTTTATTTACAAGCTCATAATCTTCGAAGGAAGCTTTCGACATTTCATCAACCTCATTTTCGAGGTAAGCTTCCGATTTTCACCAATATCATTTACGACATTTATTTCCATGGGTTGTTTTAACACTCCTTTTCCCAAAGAACGGATACTATATTTTTCATCGTTATCACTTGGTGCAGTGTCCACATCGCTTTCTTGACCATCCCCCACAATCCCTCACTAAACTGTATTCTTCATTATCTGAGCTAAGCGACTCCAAATATTTGAGTAAATTCTTTCTGAAAACGGAACGTAAAGGCGGAGGCGGCACAGTGGCATCGTTTTCGGCCGATTTATTTTTCGGGCGTGTGATATTTCTAATTGTGACCGAAGCCTTTTACTGCCTACCTTATGATAAAACATACGTAACTTTCATTTTGACAAAAAAATATACAAACGTGTATTTGAAGTGATTTGGACAACCATATATAATCTTAGTGAACTATACAAAGGCAATACATTGTCAAATTTAATGCACAAAACTGTGTTCCAAAGTCACATTTTTATACAGAACATTCAATAACAACTTTAGGGCACTATTATTCACCAAACTATGTTGATATAATGTGGATATCACATACCTAGCCCATCTTATGGAAACTAAAGAACGATATACCCTATGTAGGTTTTTCATGAAGCCAAAAATATTAGGTAAATAAAAGTATCCAAAACATCCTGGATACTAAAATATATATACAACTAACCAAACTAAAAAAGGTACAAATAACGGTAAAAAATACGTCAGTTTTAATCCCACCAGCGAAGGACAGACACCGGGGGCAATCGTAGTAACTTTTCCATGAAATGGGCAAAGGGGCTTAACATGCCAATAAAACGAAACGAATGGATGAAATTTAATACTTTTCGAAACCATATATATGGCGCCTAAATGCCCGGGATCCTTGTGGACGAATTGTGCAATTTATTGGAGATAAGGCTGGTAAACATAAATATAGATCGATTACCATCTAAACGGTCTTGATCATTTGAAAACAGTTTTTGGGTCCTTACCTAGCATAAACAATATACAAGCATATCCTAATAGGTAAATGCAAGGAACATAACAATGTACTATGAGATTTGCACACCTGGCAAAATATTCCCAGAACTAGTTCTTGCACGTCAAATTGCTTATATTAAAACTCCCCTTACTATTGCTAAGTAGCAGGGGATTGTCATCCCCTTTCTTCTTAACCTTCTGACCTATATTCATGTTTATATATTCTTTTATGAGAACTTAACGGCATATCTGCCCTCATATTATGTAATACACAAAACCGAAATGGCCGTCATAAAAGATAAAAGGTCCCTTTTTGTGTGGTCTTGCCTTACATTGAGGTAATACTAAAAATTAAATTACCTTAAACTTATATGTTATTAGGGACAAGCGGGCAGGTATTTTTTATTTAAAAAGCCGTTATTGCAAATCGAATTTATCAGTTGTTGTAAACCACTATTAAATTTAACTTTAAGGTATTCATCATTGAGTTGTGTAAGAACAACCAGCCCAGGAGAAAAACACCGGACTTTAATAACCACAACAATATAATAAGAAGCAAATTTATAATAAAGGTTGAAAGTGACCATCATCTGCAATCGCATTTGGACTAGTTTTTTTCACAACAATTGGGATTCAAAATGCATAATATTGTAAACAATTTTGATAGGAATGCATTTTTAACAAACCAATATAAATTTTGTTGCAATTTTATTGAGCACTCTTAAGTAGTCTTAAAACATAAAAAAATAAGGTGTGTGCTAACATTGTAACGTTGTAAATGTTACAAAATCCAGTAGCGCGATTTTCCCTTTTACTGGTCGATTTGTGTGTGCAGGCTTTCAGTATCTAAAAATTATCATTGTTATTTTTGACCATCAGTTCTAAACACCGCCTGATTGTCATTGAATCATTTGGCAAATGAGCTAGAGTGTGTATGTTCTAAAATTATCGGCCATATCGCCTATGTGCGATGAGTAGTGTGGTGGCCTCTTTTTATAAAGGTATGTTGGATACGAGTGTTTCTATTTTAGATGGTTAAAAGTATTTATCATTTAATTATGGTCCTTCTGTGGGATAGAGGTTCCTCCCTTTAGGGCTGACGTCCGTCAGCGGCCTTTCTATGCCGACCTAGCAAGTTCCCGGTGTAATTTAGCCGTACAGAGGCTTTTTGTCAAGGTGACCATATGGTGGAGAAGTACCTTCGCAAATACCTATGCTAGATACAAGTAAAATCTACTTTGATTCCTTATCGTATATATTATCGTTTATATATCATTTTGATGAATGAATTAGCGTTAAATGACTGTAGGTCGTTTGCTGTCGTTTGTATCATCGTTATTTCTCGTTTTCGTTTACTGATCTTGCCATTTTGTTTATCGAACTTACCTTTTAAAAGCTGTAGGTTAACTAATATCGCATATAATATATTTCTGCTTCTTTTCATAGTTGCTGTGGAGATACTTATTTTTCTTTATCATATCTGATATCTCAAGTAGATACTTCATCTTGCTAATGGCAGCAATTTGTTTCACATAAATGCAATTTGCAACTTTAATTTTTCGCCTTGATACAGGAATCGAACTGAGCTCAATTCGTTTTAACCGTAGATATTTACCGGCTATATGTGTACCTATTTACTTCACAGGTTATCTTATTGATTTAGTATATTGGAGTAACTGTTTATTAGCCTACTGATATTATCGCTGCCATGGGATTAATTTAGATTAAGTTTGGTTAATAATCACTTCATTTATACCTGTAGATATAAATATACCTATTTTTACTTTGATTTAGTATCTGTTAAGCTATAAATTCTAAATAGCGAAATAGGCGAGGACTTTTATCAGATTTTGTAGAAATTGCAGACGTGAGAGGTTTATGATCAGAAGAAATAATAAAATCATGACTTTGTAAAAATTACGAAAATGTTTTAATGAAGAAAAGTTCACGCCCATACGTTGAGTAACGTTGTTGAGCTGGATTTTTTTTTGTAGAAAAGTTACCATACCTCATTCAAAGGCAGTATTTGAAGTATCAACAAATAATGGAAACTAACTCTTTTGGCAAGGGTCCTATCATTCAGCATTTAAAGTTTTTTGTTTAATACAGCGCTATCCTCATCCATGTCGCGGACTTTACTGACCACTGCTCGTTCCCAAAGTAAGCGAGAAAATCAGATTGCTGCCATCAATGAGGATAGAAACACCATCGTGGAATGAGGTGAGGAAAACAATGTCCACTTTCACGCAGGAAATACTCAAGCAGCTGTGTTCTCAAAAAAGCAAACACCACAGAGCCTGACTTATCAATGACAGGACAAACACTGACCCTGCCTCATCCATAAGCTTGCTTGTCATCAACGTAGAAAACAACATGTCTTGGCGTAATCACGTCACCAAAATCGCCAAGGCAGCAGCACAAAAGCTAGGAGCACTCTATACAGCAGAAAAGTTGTATACACTTCATCAGCTCTTACTGCTCTATAAGGCCCAGATAAGACCATCTCTGGAATACTGTTCCCATGTGTGGAGCTCGGCACTCAAAACATTTGCTCAATATATTAGACTCCATACAAAGGAGATCAGTCCGTCTTGTGAATGGCCCAGAGTTGTCTAAAGACGTTGATAGCCTTGAACATCGAAGAAAAGTGGCGGACCTATTTTTTTACTATCGATATTACTAGGAAAGGTGTTAGAATGAGCTGGCACTTATGATTCCGCCCAGAATTGTACCAAATAGAAGTACCCGTCAGACACAAGCTGCTCATCAACATACGATTCAGTTGCGATCACCCAGGACGTTGCTGTTGCGGGACTCTTTTGTCTGGAGGACTGTCTCGCTCTGGAATGAACTTCCAAATAACGTCTTTCCCGAAAACTACAACCTACAGCGTTTCAAGTCCACCGTCTTCTCCGCACCGCTCGCTGAGGGTGGGCATGTGTGTGCGTGTGTGTGCCGAATATAAAAAAATGCTACATTTCAAATGTCTTGGGCAGAGCCAGGAGTACTATACAAGATGCGATCAGTCGGTTTCGTCATACTGGTGAGTACACACGAAGACCACGAGCCACAAACCAACGAGATCAAATAAAATCAATATTTTACCTTATGAGTTACAATACAGGAACATTGGGTCGTCCAGAGCAAAAAGTACAAATGTAATGGTTAAAACTTATAAATATTACAAATTAACATTAAATCAGCATTACAAAAACCACACTATTAAAATGATAAAATTACAAAAATTCTATAAATAAAAAGAAAGATGTTTTTGTAAACCCACCAGCTACCCATAACAGCACTGACAGCTTTCAGTTTGGTGATCAAAGTATTCATAAGAGAATTAAACTAATGCTTTTGTTACTTCTGATGGTGTTTCCTTCGAAATAGTCCGACAATGCACAATATACCCTGATACCCATAAAATAGACCTCTTCAATTGGTACAACTAGCCGATCTCCATTCCTAGGACTCATGGATCCAGAGCTTACTGACGTATTTGTATCGGACAGTAATATATTATCTCTAACAAACATATTTATATTAAATAGGTAGAGGGTAAAATCATTTATAATTTTTAGACTTACGAAAATTGGGGCACACTATTCTAAATATGAGGATCCTGTCATAGTACGAATGATGAAAATATTGTGTTAATTGTTAATGAATAACTTCCCCTGAAAATTAAGCCATAACTCAATCTAGACCCAACATATCCACAAACACAATATAGAATTCAGCCCTGCGCTTAAATTTATAATAGCAAAATCTGCTGATGCTATTTTTTTACAAATATTATACCCCTGTTCATTCCAATTTAAGTTCTTGTTCAGCTTAATACCCACAAGTTTTAGGGATTGATTTAGGGTTGTCAAGTTGTTGTCACCTAGGGGTACTTTTATAGGTATTTGGAAGAGTTATGATGAATGTATGAGAGTAAAATGTATTAATTGTGATTTAGGAGCATTTAAAATAAGTCAATTTATTTTACAACACTCAGGCATTATTTTGATCATCAAGTTTGTCAAGTCAAGGGCGATATCTACATTTGTATGGTTTATTACTGCGGAGATATCATCCGCGAATTGTTCCATAGAAGCACCAATGAACTGTGGCAAATCATTCACAAATAAGGTTAGGAAAAATTTCACTTTTCTCTGGGACTTAAAACTTTCATGAATATATGAATTATACTAAAATTTCGTAAATGTATTTTATGACATATGAACTTTTTTTTTTAATTTTCAGGAATTTCCAACGAACGATGAAATAGATGTGAAATTTAACAAAATTTTGAATGTTTCAATAACGTAGATACCTGTAATAATATAAATAATAATTACTATTAGTGTTGTGTTTTGTGTTGTTACTAATAGTGTGCCTGTGTGTAATGGGATGATAAAAATAATAATCCAATATATTTTAAAATAATTTAAATATATTTTAAGTACACAAAGAAATATCGCCATCTTCCTTTTCGCCTACAACATTGACATAGCTACTTTGGTGCTTATAAAAATAAAAAAACAAAATAAAGTTAGGAATAAGAATGAAAGGAAACAAAAATATATATAATTTCTTACCTATGTTAGTTTCTACTTCACCAGTTAACGACGCATACAATTTAGGTATCCACTGAACCATTCTCATCCATATCCTCTTCTTCACTAAAAGAACTTTCATCAGTATCATCATAAACTGTGTAAGTACTTTCTTCATTCTCATCAGATGCAGTAAAAGAAAAGGTAAAAGTATCGTCATCATCCTTTTCGCCTACAACATTGACATTGCCTTTTTCGGGTACTTATAAAAAATTTAAAAAATAAAATAAAGTTAGAATAAGAATGAACGGAATCAAAAAATATATATAATTTATTAGCTACTCAACTTTTTACTTCACCAGTTGACGCGACATACAATTTAGGTATCCACTGGGCTATCCTCATCCATATCCACTTCTTCACCAAAAGAATTTTCATCA
Source organism: Pissodes strobi (assembly GCA_016904865.1). Taxonomy (NCBI): domain Eukaryota; kingdom Metazoa; phylum Arthropoda; class Insecta; order Coleoptera; family Curculionidae; genus Pissodes; species Pissodes strobi. The sequence goes on along the minus strand of MU184295.1, from coordinate 27,332 downwards.
GTATCATCATGAACTGAGTCCGATGTAGTAGAAGAAGACACAGATATATCGTCATCATCCTTTTCGCCTACATCTACATTATCTCAAATATGTACAGATTTTGCCTTTTTAAAATGTGGTATTTTTGACTGCACCATTCGTCGTTTAGACATATAGTAAATCAAAACTATTACTGGCGTTACCAGTATTGCCATTGGAAATTTCAGCAGTAGAATTCGATGGTTCCAAGCAATTTGCCGAGGTCGCTCTGTTGACGTTAAATTAATTCTTACAAAATCACAATCAAAATTGGTGTGTCTACTGAAATATTCGCTAGTAAACAACCATCACAAAGATATTTTTGACATTATGTTTAAATTCTTGTTTTGAAATTAATTTTAGACAATTCGGAAATGTAACAGTAATGAAAATTCCCATTATCAACGGCAAATAATAACAAATTTACATGAATTGGTTTTTTATTTTTTGCTTAGTGGAAGGGACCAATTATTTCATATTCTAGGTTAAAATATTTTTCAAATTGTTCCACACCAAACACATTAATAATTGAAATCTTGTTTTGTGGTTCAAATTTTAGAATACCTTTCAAAGTAATTGGAAAGTTTACACCTGTCACATCCAAAAGCATCGTGACTTCACAGTCCAATCCAGTACAACTGACCAAAGGAAAGAAAATTCTTCATCATTTCGCGGATTGACTACTCATTGTCTCATTAAAATTTCTTGATGTAATGGAATGTATGATGAAGCACGTAGAGGACTGTATTTATTGTGTTGCGTTCAGTTCCCATTCCATAAAATTTAATAAATACAATTTTAAAAAAATTGCAAAATTATTTAAGAATATTTTGAACAAAAATAAACTAATTTACATTATTTACAAAATTCTTATTATATCGAGTTTCTTCTTGAAAGTCCGTGGGTACTGAATTAAGGGAAATAAATAGCCCTACACGTAGTAGAATTTTGGGAAAAACCATTTTGTATATACTGTTTGATGCTAAACAGCAAGAAGATAGTGTCAATTACTTAAGGTGCCTTTGTTTTTTTCTAATATATCTATATTTAAATTATAAAAATATATACTTAATACATGTTTATTATACATTTATTTATTTTTTGTAATAATTCACACTTTGTCATATTGCCAATCTGCAGCATCTTCTTCAAGAAAGTATAGTTCCTAAATTATTCATGCATTGAAAGACGCCTTGTTTTTACCCTATTTCCACTTTGTTTTTTTTAACCCATATTTAAAAACATATTGTCAACAAAAATAAACTAATTTATCTAAATCACTTTCTGCTAGTTCATCTGATTCATCTTTCTATTGTTTGAAACATTTCGTCTAATACAGATAGATAAGTCTGAGCTGTTGTAAACCACACGAAAAGATGTGTTCAAAGACATTACATTGTTCACATCATTAGCAGGATTGAAATACAAGTCATAAGACATAGGCATACATACTGCATAAGTAAAGACTACAATACTTTTTTTAAATTTTAAAAAATTGCTTGCCTATTGTCTGGATATTGTCCCTGTTGAGAAGCGCCAATTATGTGAAATAAAACTAATTTTACAGCTCTAGGCGAGTCTGTTTCTTAATTCAGATGAAGTGGGAATCGAAAAGATGCCCACTTCATGCCCAATGCTCACATTCTATGCTACCATCGCCTTTCCACCAAGCTAGAGACTCTAATGTATTTACAGTTTTCCAAATTATTTCATTCGACCAAGCCTGATCTTTGTTTCTGTGCTTGGTTAAATTAGCCAAGACAGTAACATAATCATTATTTGATGAATCAATATTGCTCATATTATTAGATATATTGTCTCTAAAATCCATTACTAAAAGCATATTTTCTGAACTTAGGTGACTAATTTGATCTCTAGGATCTAAGAATAAAGCAGACTGGAGAGCATATTTTTTTCGAGGTAGGAATTTTTCCATTAATATCTGCTCTTCACGTGTCGTTATTGGGCTGTGCTCATACAGATTTTATCATTAAGAGATTATTTTATATCCTTAAAGGCATCTACCACCATGTGCAATATGCAAGAATAATGCAAGGTGCAATATAGAATACAAACAATACAGACACGACACGCGCACGGCACGCGCCAGATCTCTCATCTCGTCTGGATAATGGACTGATCTATTTCAAGGACAGAGGAGGAGCATGTGAACATTTTAATGAATCGTAAATCGTTCAGTGAAGTTTGTCAAAGTTTCACATGTAATATTGAAAATTTCATTGGGAATTTTTGAAAATTTCAATTTTCCAGCTAAACGAAATGTTTCAATTTTGAAATATTCAAACCGTCCCAACTCTATTCACAGATTTCAAAAAGAGTAGAGAGGCCAGGATTGAGCCTTGAGGTGCGCCAATATTATTTTCTCCAAAACTAGACTGAGCAAAATTATTTTTAATACTATTACACTCATACGTAAGCTAGACCCTTTTAAAACGATCCGTCAAGAAAGACCTAATCAACTTCAAGCATAAGCCTGTAATACGAGCTCTTTCTTGATCCACCTCATCAAAAGCCTTTGTCAGATCGAAGTAGACACCAAATGTTGACTCAAATTGCACAACTACCCCGAATCACTGTATTTCTTACCATCATGCTCTATTGAAAGTTAATGAGAATAGCGTTTACTGCCAATAGATTCCTTCCAGGCACATTTGCTATGATTTTTTGAACAAGCCATTCATTCTTGCTTCGCTGTTTCACTTTGTATGGTCTTTTGTATTCAGATTTGACTAAGTTGTATTTTTTATTTAACTTCAATTCTTAACCAATGTAAATTTTATAGTTGCTTAGACAGTCTCTCTATCTCGGCATTGTACAGGGTGTCCAGTTTTCGTGTGTTGTTCTATGCTAGACCCCTTATTAGAAAAGATAGAAAGATGCGGTTTGCGGCTTACTGTTCTATTTTTTTGTGAAAATTTCATTGCCGTAAGCCAAATTTTCATAGCCTCCTTAGTTTGTGATATACAGGGCGAAATTTAAAATCATAATGTTTTCAGTCTCCGCTGTATTTCGACAATTTGATAAGATGTCGATAACGTAAAAACAGATCCTAATAGATTTTTTTATGTAGAATTCAGTGGCGTACTCATTTTTTTCTAGGAGTTACGGATTTTAAGATTTTGACCAAACCTAATGATTTTTTAATAGAACACCCTGTATATTATTTTCTCATCTTACTCGTTTCTTTAGGGGCTTTTCAAAAATATATAATTGTTTATATTTATTTTTAGGAAAAGTTTAAAATTTCACATTTTTCGTAAAAATATGTGTTTCCTTTGTCGTGAGCTGCCACTGTAAATGAAAAGGAATGTGCAAAATTATTTTGATTATTTTTTATAGTGGGTGATCACTAAGCTTTAAAATATACTCCTGTTAATAGTAATGACATATATGCTCAAATTGCTGTCCGTTATATCAAAAGCATTCTCGGAATGAGCAACTGTTTTAACACTTTCGCTGCTGACAGTTCCAGCTGTGGTATTACCTGTGTGCTAAACCTTTTTTTTTCTCATTTTGCTTGTATAAACTCTCTATATACATAAATATACTATTTTAACTAATATATACTGGGTGTTAGAGAATTTGGACACCTGACACGGATCCGTGTCATGCGCATATAGCAACAATTTTTGTGTCATATGCTGACCGACTTGGATTCGTGTCGGGAGTTTTTTTATTTTGAAAACGTATAAAACGAATAAAAACTAAATTAACATAAATTTTAACATTTATTATACAGAGTATATCAAAATACGTAAAAACATACTAAATTTGGCAAATATACGTAACATGTTAAAATGTAAAATAGTCATTCTGGAATGCTCCGATAATTTAAACGATAAAATATGGGCACCCGTTTAGCTCTTCATTAGTCAATTTCTTCAAATTTTTGCAAGTAAATATCGTCATTTTATGTTCCTAGAGTCTTGCCATATTATCCACCATTTTGTCTTAAAATCAGCAGCAACAAAAACCTGACCCGAAAACGGCACGTAAAACAAGAATTCCCTATGCTTTAGCCACGGTATAAATAAGTATATACGGTAGGTTCACTCGAGACAAATTTCCAATTTCGCCGACAGTTTTTACCTTCAAAGCGAATCCGGATCAAACTCGTTCGCGGCCAGTTGTGGCTACACTACGAGGGAGAATTTACGGTCAGTGTGCAAACGCCTTGATATTCTGTACTGTTGGGTCGCGTTGAATTAAATAATTATTAAGATCGTTACTATGGCGAGATATTGTTGTGCGGATAATTATTGTATTACAAAAGTGGGTGACAGATTTTCATTTTTTAGACGCCCCAAAGACCCTATCAATTAAGATTTATAATAATTTTTTAATAATATGCAGTTTTTCAATTACACGTATAATCGTTTTAACAAACATGTCTTTATTAAAATTTTGTTATTTGCCTAAATATGGATAAAGACAATAGTGAGAAAAGAAAACAAGTACAGTAAAAATTAAATGCCCGTCACTACTAGCGTGAGCAAAAATCCGTTTATGTTTTAATAATTGCGAATTTTTCACACGACCTTTTGTGTTTGACATCATACGCGTGTGAGATCGTGTTAGTTTATTTACTTAAACTTAAATTTGATTTATAAGGTATCGGAATCGATTAAAATGACTAAAATAAATTGGAATTAACTGAAACTCACCGAAAGTTGATTGAATGACTAACCAAAACTCGCCAAAAGTAACCAATACAGGCTTAAACGTACCGGTACAGGTTACGAAAATTAAATTAAGTTAAAACTAACCAAAACGAACGGAATTACAACGACTAACCAAAACCTTAAATTTGATTATAACGTATCGGAACCGATCCAAATGACTAAAATAAATTGGAACTAACTGAAAGTAATCGAAAGTTGATGGAAAAACTAACCAAAAGTAACTAAAAGCACCAAAAAGGGCTAAAACGTATCGGAACAGATTTAAAATATTAAAGTAAGTTGAAACTAACCCAAAGTAGCCGAATTTAGGCGACTAACCAAACACATTAAAATTGGTTATAAAGTACGGAATCGGTTCAAATTACTAATATAAATTGAAACTAACTGTAATTAACAAAAAGTTGATTGCACGACTAATCAAAACTGGCCAGAGTAACCAAAAGCACTAAGGGCTTAAACCTATCGGAACAGATTAAAAATATTAAAGTTAGTTGAAACTAACCCAAATTAACCTAATTTTGGCGACTGACATAATTTTACCAAAAACATTTAAATTGGTTATAATGTATCGGAATCGCTTCAAATGAGTAAAATAAATTGGGAGCTAACTGAAAGTAACCGAAAGCTGATTGAATGACTAGCCAAAAGAAACTAAAAGCACCGTACCGGCTAAAACGTATCGTAATAGATTAAAAAATATTGGAGTAAGATAAAATTAACCCAAATTAACCGAATTTTGGCGACTAACCTTAACTAACCAAAAACAGTAAAATTGGTAATAACGTATTGGAACTGGTTCAAATGACTATAATAAATTTAAACTAACTGAAATTAACCGAAAGTTGATTAAACAACAAAGCTAACCAAAAGTAACCAGAAGAGCGAAACCATAAATCAAAATAGATTAAAAATATTAAAGTAAGTTGAAACTCACTTAAATTAGCCGAATTTCGGCGGTTAACTAAAATTAACCGAAAACATTAAACTTAATTACACTCGTAACGTATTTGAACCGGTTCAAATTCTAAAATATATAAAAACCAACTAAAACTAACCGAAATCTGATTGAATGACAAACCAAAACTAATCAAAAGTAACCAAAAGCACTAAAACGTATCGGAATAGGTTATAAAAATTAAAGTAAGTTAAAACTAACCAAGACGAGCAGACCTTTGGCGACTAACCAAAAGTAACGAAAAACACTAAATTTGATTATAACGTATCGGAGTCAGTTCAAATGACTAAAATAAATAGGATCTAACTGACACTAACCGAAAGTTAATTAAACGGTTAAACAAAACTAACTAAAAGTAAGCAAAAGCGAAAGAACGGGCTAATTCGGAACAGGTTAGAATTATTATCTACCGCAACGTCATGGCTAGTTATATATTAATACATTTTCCTATCTACAACTGGAGGGTAATTTTTTAGGTCTTCATATCGGCACCTTTTTTTATAATTATGTTAAAAAATATTATAATGTTAAAAAGGCATTTCTTTAATTTCAGTTAGTTTTAATTCATTTTAGTCACTTGAACCGACTCCGATACGTTACAATCAAATTTAATGTTTTCGGTTAGTTTTGGTTAGTCACCAAAATTCGGTTAATTTTAGTTAATTTTAACTTACTTTAATATTTGTAATTTGCCCGATACGGTTTAGGCGTTTTTGGTGCTTTTGGTTAGTTGTTCACTCAACTTTCGGTTAGTTTCAGTTAGTTCCAATTTATTGTAGTAATTTGAACCGGATCCAATACATTATAACAAATTTTAATGTATGTGGTTAGTTTTGGTTAGCTGCAAAAGTTCGGATAATTTGACTTAGTCTTACTTTAATTTTTTTAATCTGTTCCGATACATTTAGTTCTTTTTGGTGCTTTTCATTACTTTTGGTTAGTTTGGGTTAGTAGTTCATCACGCATATGACATCATGTGTGGCAAATGTTGCATGCACTTTTTCGCAATTTGATGCCCCATAACAGCAAAACAGAAACATTTTCAATCCTAAAAGTACTACGGCAGACGTAGCGCGATTTGAGAAATGCATCCGGTTAATTGGCTATATTAAAGAGGACGCCAAATACGTCAGCTAGAGTAGTGGAGGACAACTCCGTCCGCAAAGCCATCTCCGAAAACTGACGATTTAGCAGAAAATGTGAGAGAAATACTCATAGCGCGAGTAATGAAGTGTTTAGACTTTTAAGAAGCTATAAATTTGCTTTACTAGCTTAATTTGTCCTTTTTATATTTAAATTCCCACAATATTTCTCAGGTACTTACTTTGAACCTTCTGCTTTATACATGTTTTAATAGATGAATCAAGTTACAAACTGTCAAATAAATTATTTTAATAGGTATTACCTTTATTTATAATGTTTTCGAATTTAGTATACGTTACTAATTTATATAACTTTATTACATAGTTTTATTCATTTGAATCACGTATTGAAAATTACCTTAATAGCCCTTTGAAATATCGTGTATCAAATAATAACCGAGGAAATAATTTTGCATCAGCTAATACTTTTTGAATCTCCCCTCACAGACTGCTCGCTGCTGCAGGTAGGGTAAAACTAATTTTTTTTACCGTGCTGCGGCTTTTGCGTTTGATCCAAAAACATCAAACGATTTTTGCTAAGTGAATCTACTCGATATTATTTGTACTCTGCTTTAGCTATATGCTCTCAACCGTACGTTTACCTACACCTGCTGCTCGTGGCGTACTTAGAGCTTAATTTTTATATTACGCGCGACACGGATCCGGGTCGCGCGCAAATAGCAAAATGTACGTGGTGACACGGATCCGTGTCATCAGCAGTCAAAGTGTTAAGAAATTCTTTATTATTTATATCCTTACGTTTTTTTAATACTCAAAATAGTCATATCAGCTTCGTGTCCTCTAACGATGCCGATGCCGCCCAGCATAAATATATCAATGCACAATCATGGATAGCCATGGATGACGGAAAACAAAAATATAAATGCGTCATTTAGAATTTTTTTAACAGCTGTTAAATATTGGCGTGTGTCTAAGCTAATTTGGAACTTTTATTTTGCCATTTATAGTGCTTAAAAAGCTTATTATGGCACAAAATAATAAATTCGAAAATTATGATAAGCACGATATGTATGTTTGTTTTATCCAATGCTAATGAAGCCTCAGAGTTGTATTTTAACAGGTAAATTTTGACAATCATTGAAGAGAAATAATTAATATTAAACGCTAGTAATTAGATATTACTATTTAATTATCATTATTTATTATCAGCTGTTCGTAAGCTCTTTACATTGTTCGTAGATATCCAGAGAGACAGCAACCAGATAAAAGAATTTTTCAAAAAATCCAAGCTAACCTTATTGAGTACGGATCATTCAACAAACCAGAGCCTAAGTCTTACAACAAGAAAAACAGGGAAGTAGGCGAAATAAATGTTGTGGCCTTCGTTACGGCAAATCGGGCAAATCCAACCTCGTCATGCAGAAAACTTTATGAGGAAGTGGGGGTAAAAAAATCAAGAACGCAATTAATACTTAGGAAACATAAATTCACACCCTACAAATATAAACTCGTCCAAAATTTGCACCCCGGTGACGCACAATGTAGGATAAATTTCTGCAATTGGTACCTACAAATGGTGCAAGACTATAGACATTTTGAAAGAATGGTTGTATGGTCAGACGAGGCTTATTTTACGAGCGCTGGGGTTCAGAATAGGCATAATTCGAGACACTGGTGTCAAGAAAGTGAGCATGTAATTTGTCCGAGAGAGCACCAAGGACGCTTTGGATTTAGCGTGTCGTGTTTCATTTTGGTACTACACTTAAATATTTTCTTTATGAAGAGCCTTTAACAGGAAAAAGACACCTAGCTATAATTCAGAACGCCTTGATGGAAATATTAGAAGATGTCCCTCTCGCCTATTTAAATAATATGTATTATCAGCAAGATGGCGCTCCGAGTCATAATTCCCAAATAGTGAGGGAGTATTTAGAGGCCGTTTTCCCCAACAAATCGATTGACACAATTGGTCCTGTCAGGGGCCACCAAGGTCACCTGATCTTTCTGTATTAGATTTTTTTTTGTGGGGGTATATAGAAAACCAAATTTATAAAAGGTGATACCAAAACATTGATCAACTTCGAGAAGCGACTCACTAGACATTTAGGCTTTTGCAGGGACGACCAGTGACCATTTTGAATGATTTACGAAGAATAGGAACAGTATGTCAAAAGTGTCTCGAACATAATGGGGAGCAATTTGAGCAATTTCTATGACTTATTATAGACAATGTAATAAAAAAAATAAATGAATAAATATGTTATTACTATTATCATGACTAAATTTTAAAGCTTAGTGACCACCCACCCTAAAAAAATAATCAAAATAATTTTATACATTTCGTTTTCATTTACAGTGGCGGCTCACTACAAAGAAAACCCATATTTTCTACGAAAAATGTAAAATTTTGAACTTTTTCTAAAAATAAACATAAACAATTATATATTTTTGAAAAGCCCTTAAGGAAACGAGTAAGATAAAAAAATAATATACAGGGTGTTCCATTAAAAAATAATACACTGGCCAAAATCTAAAAATCCGTAACACCTGGAAAAAAACTGAGTACGCCACTGAATTCTACATAAAAAAATCTATCAGAATCCGTTTTTGTCTTATGTACAGATGTAATTTTGTTGGGTATTTATACTCACAAGTTTTTCTGGAAAATCAAGATGTTGCTTAAATGTTCCTTTACAATTTCTTCACTGACTGTAATGCTAAGATTTGAGAGGTGAGGTACTGTTATGAGAGTGGCTGCGGTTAGGCTTTACTTTTGTTATATACATTCGTCATTTTGTTAATCTTACAGCTTTACGAGACCGCGAAGTAACATCTACTATTATTAGTCGTCGACTTAAAAGTGTACGAGGCACAAGTGCATCTGGACGAACTGTTCATCGTAGATTACAAGTCAAGAAGACGAGCAGCTTGTCCAGCTTACTTGCAACCTATCGTGCTCAACGACGGTAGAACATAGAGGCTGGAATGACTCGCGTTTTTGTTTGCGTTCATCACAAGGAAGCGGACGTGTGTGTAGAAGACGAGGAGAACGTTTTTCTGAATGTTGCATATGTTCCAGACTACCTTTTAGAAGGGTTTGTATTATGATCTAGGCTGGAATTTCATTACATGCTCGTACATACCTCGTTTTAATTGAAAATGGTGCTTTAAGTGCGTGGAATGTTTAGCGGACCACGCCATTTCTTTCGCTTCATGTGTTGGTAAAAAAATGCTTATTTAAGGCACGATATTGCTAGGCTTAATGTCGCACGATTATCTGGATGAAATTGACATTCAACGATTAGACTGGCTTCCACGTAGTCCTGATCTAAGCCCGGTGGAACATGTGTGGGAAATGTTAGGGACGGAGGCTGCCACCAGACAGCAAGAAACCATTCCGGATCTTCTAGAAGAGTGTGGAAACATCACTCAAAGGGCAACTGCTATTTGTGTTCAGTCCTTACCACGTCGCATGGCAGCAATCAAATCAAAATCAAATCATTTATTGGTATTAGCATACAGAATTGCATTTACACAAGTCAATATGTTAGTATTAAAACCTAATTTAACCTTAATAAAACTGTTTACAGATAACCTTAATATTAAAATACACTAAATTTGCTAGACCCGTAAAAGATACAAGGGGACAGAAAATAAACGAATACATTAAAAAAAAGGTCATCAGAATCACAATTCAAAAACTCATCAACACTAAAAATGCCTGACTGTCTTAAAATTTGTTCGAGATTGGTTTTTATGAGAACAGGCAGCCTATTATAGAATTTAATGCAGAGACAGCTCGAGCCATCTCGGTATCTCTGCAATCTCCAGTAAGCACACAGTGACCAGTATCTCACAGTATTAGAAACCTCTTTAGGAGAAACCTATCTAGTTGAGAAAACAGCAGCATTTAGGAAGAGTTTATTTGTCGTAAACCACTGCTCCCCTATCACGTGCCTGACTCGAAGCTCGCATTGCCTCATCGAGAGATCTCTCTTTCAACGCACGACACTCTAGTGTCATCCGCGCAGAGCGCGTACTTACTCATAGGATCAACATTTGGCAAGTCATTGATGTATATTAGAAAGAGAAGTGGATCAAGTATCGATCCCTGTGGCACACGTACTGCTAGCACACTCTTCGCCGATTCCATCTTACATAACCGTACTATCTGAGATCTGTTAGAAAGATAAATAGAATTCACTACAGTGCTGTTTCTATTGAAATTGTATTTTTTAAATTTATTGAGAAGCACTAGTGTGAGACACAGTCAAAAGCCTTACTTAGGTCACGGAAGGCCCCAGATAAGTATTCCCTGTTCTCAAAGGCCGCATGAATCTGTTCCATCAGACCCAAGATTGTAACCTGCTTTATTCGCTAACCGCTCATTCAGCTGGTCCATATGCCTAACTCACTCAGCGGTTTACATTTTTTTTTTTTATAGAAGGCGTGGGTTAAAGTTTATGGCAGTTAGGGCGGGCGCCACTAAATTTTTACTGTACGAAATTTATTAGAAATTCTATCTGTCTGAAAATCGGATAATAAAATTTAGAAAAAATAACCTGTGTAAAATCGTAAAAAACTTAGAAAGAGATTGAATTATAACCTAAATACAGTTGCTAAGATAAACATCAGGAATACAAACAACCAGTTTATTAAAAAAGTACTACTTGGGTAGAACAATCTACTTCCTTAAAATTTAGAAGATTTTCTGATTACTGATGGTTAGTATTATGCTAAAAAAATATATGGAATATCACTTAAGCTGACCTAACCTATATATGCCACAAGTGGTAATTAATGTTCAAATTACAATTATATTAATTGTTATGTCAATTAAGTTTCATCTTGACACTTTAACACTAGAAATTACAACAATCAAGTATAAATTTAACAATGTGGACCTGGTACTCACTGCGATTAAACTTCGAATCAAAAAGTAGCACTAGTTATGGTACTTTAGCAAGTCTCTGATCAATAACTTAACATTACTAATTGTTATATAAAAATCTCAATAAATTACCTCGATGCTAATTAAAGAGAGGAGTTATCTTTATAAGAATATTTTAATATTACCCAGTTACTATTGCTTAAATATGTAACAATCTATATGTTGAAATTAGGGAACAAATATCCACTAAACTACGCTTAGATTATTCCTTTGGCAGCTGGAATATAGAAGACTACCAAAATGTCCTCAAAATGCTTAACTAAAAGGATTTACTGAATAAATTATATATAAATAAATATAGCTGCACGAAGTAAGGAAAATTGAGCTCAATTGATCGATATCAAGGCGAAACGTTCAATAATAAGGTTTAAATAAGTTAAATTAAATTTCTGCCATGGGTTTTACAGATAGATATAATTAACATAATATAAATGGCATATAAAAAGCATACCCTAAAGCTGCTGGATTCCATTCAGAAGAGAGCTGTGGGTCTCGTCGGCGACCCGGAGTTGACCCAGAATCTGGATAGTCTGGAACACCGCAGACATGTGGCCGAGATGTCTCTGTTTTACAGATATTTTCACGGCAGATGTTCCCAGGATTTGGCCCGCATCATACCGCCCCTGGCAACTCGTGTCAGACAGTCACGACAGACGGCAAGAGCCGAGAGAACTAGAAGCACCTAGAACATCGCTTTACAAGAACTCCTTTGTCTGGCGCACTGCATCACTGTGGAACTCCCTTCCAGGACATCTGTTTCCCACTAATTACAACCTACAACTATTCAAGAACTGTGTCAATCAACATCTTCGCACACACACCGCTCGTCGAGCGCCATAGGATCTCCCTTTAGTGTGTGTGCCACTGCCATAAAAAAAATAAAAAATAACCCCCCTAATTGTACCATATAAATTTAGATAATACCAAAAAAGGAAACGGTAAAAAAATTACAGTATATTAGAAAACTGTCTCTTATTAAAATCACTAAATATTAAGTTAAGGCGTGTTTTGTCATCGGTAATTGGAAGACCTAGGCAAAGTACCAGTCAGAATATCCAGGCTACACTAAACTCTCTGTCTGGTCCAAGCTGGAGAAGACGGCTGGGTTAGTTTGGGTTGGGCAGTGGTCCCTCGGAAAAACCCTGGTTGAAAAATGGTATTTTTATAGCCCTGTTACTTAGAAGCACATAAGACGAACCTACCTTTTAAAATATAAGGGTTATCACATCGCTTTGCACACTATGTTCCACAACACCATAGCCGGTACTCTAACAAAAGATAAGCGTTACTACGCTTTGTAATAATAACAAAAAAATGCTATCTGGCAACCATCAACCAGCAGTTGAAAACTTAATAATTACCATTAGGCACCTTCATCGACGGAAGACCCGTTAATTTTAACTTCCCTCTATACATCCTATTTTCATGCGCATCTTCGAAATGCGCCTGATGTCAAACCGGTCGGAGTACTGAAATCCACTCGTAATAGTAATGTTGTTATAATCGATACCACAATTTAACGGATACACAGAGAAAATTGCGATATAATGTTCAGGTACAATTACAAAGTTACAAGATACCAAAGAAGGTGCTACGACTCCTCCTAAATCCGTACTGATTTTCCGCTAGATTACTTCTCAAAGACTTTCGAGAGTATCGACCGGTACCACTGCAGTCTGTTTTAGAATAGTAGGAAATAACATTCTCTTCAAGACACGGATCCAGAAGCCTGGACAGGAGTCCCACGATTTTTGTTATCTCCACAGTAAAACCAAATGGATCCTTATTATTTTTTTTTTGACCACACTTGAGTCATTCTTTATCAAAGACAGTGAATTCGATGAGTTGTCTACGATGCGATGGTCTGAAAATGTAGTATCAAGTATGTCAATAATGTCTGGCTCGAGAAAACATTGTCCAGGCAGTTCACGCCCCGTGTTGGTTCAGTGACCAGCGAGACCATAGAACTGGAGTAAACTGCACAGATCAATACATTCTCGCACACTGGTGTAATAATGTACGTTAAAGTCACCCGCTAACATAATGTTATGAACGTTACTTAATATAACCAGTGCCTGCTCTATAGTATCTAAAGATATTTCAAGAGAGCCTTTTTCGGACCTGTAAACTGAAACAATATAGTTTTAATTTTTTTTACAAAAATACAACAGATTTCAATGGACATCTCAAACAAGACGTCCGTACCACATTGTGCGCGCATCATATTGTCGACAAAGTTGCCTAATATTACACTCGACGCATGGCCGTCCGCTCGCTTCGCTCCCTACGGGGGGGCAACCAAAACTAACCCAAGTCATGCCAAACATGAAGAAAAAAACTTTTGAAACATAATATTAAAAATAAAAAAAACATGTCTTGCCACTGGAATCGAACCCGGGCCACCGTATCGCAGACACAGCATCCAACCACTAAGCTACGGACCAGTTGACAGCAATTCGCTAGAAGATATGTTGCTTGTGAACAATGTAATTCGCGCCCAACTCTGAAGCGCTCTAATGTGGGACGGGAAACGTCTACTACATCTCAACAGTCATGGCATTTACTACAGTTATTAGAAAACGAAGAGGCAATATTAGTGTTGGATTATTTGTTATCTGTAATGATTTTAATTTTTTGATATTGCCCTAAATAGAGTAGTTTCTTTCAAAACTTTTTGTTTACTTTAAAAATAAAGATACCACTCAATAAAAAAAAGAAATGTTAGGAAACGACTAGGCTTAAAAACGTCATACATTGAATTCTTCCTCAGAAAATTCACTGAATTCAGAAATTTAGAGCAAATTACAACTTTGGGTTCTACACTGCATACCACCAGATTCATTAATGCTTTTTTGCAAAATCAGTATCAGATAATAATCATGATAAACAACTTGAGAAAAAAATAACAAAATTGATGCAAAAAAGTTTATTAAGATTGACTTTGAAGGAAATTTTGTTAGTCCATTTTTTGTCGAGAAGTGTAGATTCTCGCAAAGCATTTAAGAGTGCTCCGCACTCCTGGCCTTCTGAAGATTCTAAAAATTATACATACGTCCAGCAGTTGTCCTACCTCTTGATATGGCGGTCTAAGTTTCATCATAAACGAACAATCCTTTAGCGACTAACAGAAGAACGAATTAGAAAGAACCATCTATTCAGACGCTGTTTAAACCATTTCAGGGAATAAAATCTTTGTGAATTTTTTTTAAATCACTGCCGCCTAAATTCCAGTTAAAGTTTCCGAGTTCCCGGTCACAGGCCTTTAGAGTTGCGCGCGCATTACATTGTTGACAAACATCATATCTTTATGGTCCAGCGAATTGCTTTCAAGTGGTCTCGTAGCTCAGTGTTTGTATGCTGTGTTTCTGATACGGCGCCCCGGGTTCGATTCCAGTGGCAACACATGTTTTTTTTTAAGTTATGTTTTTAAAAAGTTTTTTCACTTGATTTTGGGCATGCCTTGGGTTCGTTTTGTTTGGTTGCGCCTCGAAGCGAGAGGAGGGCCATGCGTGAAGTGAAAATGAAATGTGAAACAACTCTGAAGGCCTGTGACCCGGTTCACGTAACGTCTTGTCAAAATCCCATGCATCCGTAAGTGATTTCCATAAAAATGCATAGCGATTTCTACAGAAGTGGTTGGACCCAAAACCACCTACGTGATAGGTGACTCGTCCGGTTAATAGGCCTCATGGCCGATGCAAATTGGCTAATCTTATATGTGAACTAAATCAGCCATATTCCATTTCCATAGCTATACTTGGCGCTTTCTATTTATTATTAGATATTCTACCGTGCTTATTGGCAAATTAAAAAAGTGTCCATACATATCTACTATAGACGAAAAACACCAAGAACCTCATGAAAATTCCGATTTTACTAAAAAATGTTTTATGTTTTGTATAACAAATAATGAAAATTTATTACTTTTAAATGATTTTTTTATCCTCCCTTTGGAACATGTTTTTATTTTCCCATTTTACGTTTTACTCCTACAAGATCTAGAAGAATCCTTTCTGCCCCAGACTACTAAACCCGTTAGCTTAAAAAAACCACCAACACAAAAAAGTCACCGTACCTGCCTAACTTAATTTATTTTGATGAATGTTAGCAATTCCATGGATCGGTTAACCAAGGAAAGGCACTATCGCGCTACGGCCAATCGAGCGCTCACCCATGCCTTAAAACCAGAAAGAGGGTAAAAAAGCCTCAATCTGCAACAATCACTGAACTACGAAATTCATGCATGAAAAACATAAATCTTATAATGGCTATATATTTCGTATAGGTAGCGTTGGGTGCGTGCCGGAATTTTAATTATCATAATGCCCAGGTTTGCTACTTTTTTCTGTTTTATATAAATTCGTAGAGAATCCAAGTTTAGGAATATTTGTGTTCTAAGCCTTTGGCTTTGAACACTGTTGCCAAATCTAGAAAATATTTCATTTGCCTAGTTGGCAAAACTGATTGTAAAAACAGTTCTAAGTTCTAAATCCTAGTCTGAATCAATTTACATTAGAATCATATTTTGACAGCAAAAATTTGGCGATGTAGTAATAGCAGCTGAATGCACTGTATAATAAGCTAAACACACCTCGAATGTGTTCCCCCTTCTAACTACGGATCTTAAGGGACGTTTCCCCTCTGTCCCATATTCGGCTTTACGTACGCCCCGTTATTGAAATTTAACGACAATATCGGCCCCATATGGGCAACTACGCGAAATTCAAATGGCATAATAAAAAAGTCGTTCTTTTATTCTGTGTGGTCTTGCCTTACATTATGGTAATAATTAAAATTTGAATACGTTCCTGTACCTAAAACCAGTTTCTTTTCAGATTCATCTCAATGTGTGTGTTGTTAATTCATATCTTTAACAGTTTTACAGCTACGCAAGAACACACACATGGAAAAGGATACCCATCATAGTGTCTTAAAAATCTGTCGCAATTATTTAGTAGAGAAGAGGATGTTTTAATTACATAAGTTTTATTGTAGTATGCTCTCTTTGATTAAACCAATCTTGGTACTTGATTTAAAATATTGTTTTCAATGCTGCTAGATTAAATACCGGATGTCTTCATGATTTTATATTAAGCGGGCAGTTTCATTTATAAAAGTAAAAAAAGATGAATGTTGCCTTTGCTTGCTATAAATTCCCAGCCCATACCTGCACCTGCACGTCATAATGTAGGTAATCAGATGGGAACCCTGGGAACGTCTTATAAGGGCAGTGTTGCCAACAAGCTCTTCGAAAAGTCTCTACCCACTGCCCTTAAATTTCTCCGAAAAAAAAACTAAATATCAGAAAAAGATCTTGATTCGTCCCTAAATATCCTATTGTTGGTAATACTGTTTGCAATATTTTATGTGATTTTATGCGGCAATACCATTTTATTAAAATCATGACTTCGTACAAGCTTATGCGTTGGAACGGCATAATATCAGTCCTACGCCACTATGCTATATTAGCCGCTTCTGATTGGTGGGTTAATGTTACTTTAGAGTCCTGTTAACTCTTCACGCATGGCCCTCAGGTTGCTTCGCTAGGCTCCGGGGCGCAACCAGACAAAACTAACTGAAACTAGCCCAAACTTACAAAAAGAAAAAACAGAACCTTAAAAAAAATTAACAAAACATGCCTTGCCCCGACGGGATTTGAACGCGGGAAGTCGACATTCCAAACGTAGAGTCTGACCACTAGACTAACTAGACCTGGTGGAATAAACAGACTGGATCGTAGATAAACTGAAAATGACGTTAATCCACCAATCAGAAGCGGCTAAAATAGCATAGTGGCGCGTGACTGTAAAGGATCTTAAAATGCGCCGGAACAAAGACCTTTTTTTTTGGAAATATCCGCCGAGTTCTTCAGCCTCCCGAGTCTTGGGCTTGCGCGCATCACAATGTTTACATTTATATTTTTGTCACTTCATGAATGCCCTCGGCTTGCTTCGCTCACTCCGGGTCGCAACCAAACAAAACTAACCCAAACTAACTCAAGGCATGCCCAAAATCAAGAAAAAAATGTTTGACAAACATAACCTTAAAAAAAGCATGGCTTGCCACTAGAATCGAACCCGGGCCGCCGTATTAGAAACACAGCATCTAACCACTGAGCCACTAGGCCCTTTGAAAGCAATCCCCTGGACCATAAATGGTGTCCAACCATGTTTGTCGGAAACATTGTGATGCGCGCGCAGCCCAGGACTCGTCAGGCGGCAGGACTCGCTACAGGGTGGCGCAAAATATAACGTTCATTTTGCGCCACCCTGTATAATCCTTAAGAATAAAATATATCCGTTTAGGGCCCACATGTATTCGTTTATAGGCAACCAGGCATCTTGATTCGTCCCCGATTCATATTCTATTGTTGGTGACACTGTTTGTAACATTTTATGTGGATTTATGCCGCAATGCTATTTTGTTAAAATCATGACTCCTGTGTTTTGTGTTTTATTATTTTCTATGATATGAAAGTGTTTTTCTTAGTAATAAGTTTATTTAAATAAGTTTATTTTTTTAAATAATATTTTATTTTTGTTTTGTATAAGAGTGTCATAGTTTTTGATTGTTCTTGTTTTTTTATTTCTTTTGCAAGTAGGTATGTTCGGGTTTTTCTGCCCTGTTTGTTAGACTTTACCTATTTAGAAGTTCCTATTTAGCTTTCGTTTTTTTGTAGTATAAACTATTTTTGTTTATAATTCTGTTATTTTGTATAGAATTTAAGAAAAAAATCAAATTGGGAATTTTGATATAACAACCCTATTTTTCAAATCGGCATTTATTCGCTGACACAGAAGTAGTGGTACTCCTTTTCTTGCTAAACATTGGTGACATATTCTGTAGATTGTAGATGCCTTATTGAAGGCACCATCTATGACTAAAAATGTTTCTATGATTGTCTGGTTGTTATGACTAAAAGTGTTGCTTGATTGTCTGGTTGTGTTATAAGGACTTTGTGAGTAGTCTGTTGAGGTCATCCAGTGCTAAGTGAGTGGACTTGCCTGGCCACGTAAATAATGTTAGTCTTGAAAAGCCCTCGCAGTGGCAAAGTATGTGTACTGCCGTTTCCTTCTCTTCCTGACATAATGGTTCTTCTGCAAGTTCAATGGTACCCATGTTTGTTGAGACTACAGTGCCCAGTTAGAAGTCGAAATTATTCTAGTTGTAATTCTTCTCTGACTTAATAAATATTCTGTGAATTTTGGCTACCTTTTGATGTTAGCCTTAGCCTTACTCCCTTACTATCAATTCATCCATTAGGACTGTCCATAGTTAGGGCGATAGCAATTCTCCTTGTGGGTATCCCCTATTTGTTCTAGCTGTCAGTGTTGTTTCGCCAATTGTTGATATAATAACCTTATTTTTCAAATTGGCATTTATCCACTGACACAGAAGTAGTGGTACTCCTTTTCTTGCTAAACATTGGTTACATATTCTGTAGATGCCTTATTCAAAGCACTCTCTATGGCTAAAAATGTTGCTATGATTGTCTGGTTGATATGAATAAAAGTGTTGCTATGATTGTCTGGTTGTGCTATAAGGACTTTGTCAGTAGTCTGCTGAGGTCATATGGTGCTAAGTGAGTAAACTTGCCTGGCCACGTAAGGAATGTTAGTCTTGAAAAGCCCTCGCAGTGGCAAAGTATGTGTACTGCTCTTTCCTTCTCTTCCTGACATAGTGGTTCTTCTGCCAGTTCAATGGTACTCATGTTTGTTGAGCCTACAGTGCCCTGCTAGAAGTCGAAATTATTCTAGTTGTAATTCTTCTCTGACTTAATAAATATTCTGTGAATTTTGGCAACCTTTGTATGTTAGCCTTAGCCTTACTATCAATTCATCCATTAGGACTGTCCATAGTTAGGGCGATAGCAATTCTCCTTGTGGGTATCCCCTATTTGTTCTAGCTGTCAGTGTTGTTTCGCCAATTGTTGATATAATAACCTTATTTTTCAAATTGGCATTTATCCACTGACACAGAAGTAGTGGTACTCCTTTTCTTGCTAAACATTGGTTACATATTCTGTAGATGCCTTATTCAAAGCACCCTTTATGGCTAAAAATGTTGCTATGATTGTCTGGTTGATATGAATAAAAGTGTTGCTATGATTGTCTGGTTGTGCTATAAGGACTTTGTCAGTAGTCTGCTGAGGTCATCTGGTGCTAAGTGAGTAAACTTGCCTGGCCACGTAAGGAATGTTAGTCTTGAAAAGCCCTCGCAGTGGCAAAGTATGTGCACTGCTGTTTCCTTCTCTTCCTGACATAGTGGTTCTTCTGCCAGTTCAATGGTACTCATGTTTGTTGAGCCTACAGTGCCCTGCTAGAAGTCGAAATTATTCTAGTTGTAATTCTTCTCTGACTTAATAAATATTCTGTGAATTTTGGCAACCTTTG
>MU184294.1:107024-151244 GCA_016904865.1 Pissodes strobi | reverse complement strand
TTATCTATTATCTTTTAGGCAAACTTTGTTTCGACATTTTTTTGATTCACTTCAACGCGAAAAATAATACTAGAGTTAGAAAAATATCCATCAAAAGGTATTGACAATCCCATTCAATGACTAGGAATAGACTGTATTTAATGTACTGGCTCTAGGTAGATAATTGTAGAATGTACCTAAGGTTCTCCTATCTGAATAAAGTCCCTTTCTTTATAGTTTAATAGACAAGTACAGCAGAGTGACATTATGGTACTACTTCTCACACACAAGCGAAGACACAGAAATAAGGGCTGAGACGTATATAGTCCAGAGGAAGCAATACACATAAAAGGGCTAGATATAACCCTAAAACCAAAATAATTATTAGATGACATCGAATGGGAGCTGGGGAAACTACCAGAGAACTTTAGATCAAACGTGAGAAATATCCATGTAGGTTTTTCTTACGCTGCCTATAGGAAAAATGGTATGTCCGAATAGGATTGGTCAGATGCTAAATGGAGAAAAAAATTTAAATGGATATATGTAATAAGTGCTGGGAAGAGATGACGACGATATTTGCTACTTTTAAACCCACTTGTATAATCTAATGAAATTTTAATATTTTATGTATTTGATTAAGTTTGTGTCTAAGCTGTAGGCTTCATAGATGAATGGAACGTCTTCTTTGACTAGCAAACAACACTTGAATGGCAAATCAGTCGGTGTTGGATATAAAATGGGCACCAAGAACGAATTTGTTACGTAGAAGAAATCTAAATAAACTTGGAACTCGATCCAAACTTATGGAGAAGACTAAGTGACATTTAATTAATTAACACCAGGAGCGATGAGAACATTGGCAGATCACATAAAAGAAGGAATTAGGAAACTAAACATTTTCTGTCAACCCTTTTACCCTCACCATTTACAATTTTGAGTATTTTCCATCGTCACTGTTATTCTCCGCCCATTTGGTGTGGTTTTATTATTATCAGACTATGAAACCATAAAAAATTTATTGCACATGTCAATAGAGTCAACGCGGCAATCAGAATAATCAAAAGAGGATAATGGGAGAAGTTCTCCACAGACATGGAACACGATCTTTATGGAGCCAGAGAAAAGTTTGGAAGATGCTCAAAAACAGAAAGAAACCCGTAAACCAATACATCCAGATCAAAAGGGTTCCTTTGAACATATTTTAGAAACCTATATGACACTACTGACAATATGGTAGAACCTCAATCACAGGAAACAGAGGAAGAGATCATTAATAGATTAATGGTTACAGAGGAGGAAGTTAAGTGAAGATTAAAAACCTGAAAAACAGAAAAGCTCCGGGAGTGGACGACATCCCCAATGAACTCATAAAATATGGAGGTAAAGAGCTAGCAAGAAAATTAACGGAACTGTTTAACAAAATAATAACCACATCCAGCATACCAACAGAGTGGCACAAAAGTATCACCATACCAATTTTTAAAAAGCGACAAAAAACCAATTCGGAGAACTACAGAGGCATAACCCTGCTTTGCACCACTATGAAACTGCTCACCAGCATTGTCAAAAGCATCGTAGAACACATTATCGAAAATAAAGATGAACAACAAGTATTTCGGAAGAACAGATCGACAACTGATGCCCTGTTTATTGTGAGACAGGTAAATGAGAAGGCGATCGAATTCAGCTACCCTGCTTATGTGTGTCTTATTGACCTAACCAAAGCGTTCGATAAAGTACAGCTGCCCGATATACTGGACATATTGAGAAAGAAAATCCCAACATCAATCATAAACATAATCATAATCAGGCAACACTACAAGAATAAAAGTGGTCCATCAAACAACAAAAGACATACCAACACTAAAAGGAATAAGACAGTGTGATAGTCTCAGCCCATTTATTTTTAACCTCGCCATGGACGAGATTATACACAGTGTGACAACAATGAACAGGGGATGCAGACTGAACAACAAACCAATCAGCATAGTGTGCTATGCGGATGATGCGGTAATCCTTTCAGAAACGGAAAACGATCTGCAAAGGCAAACACATGAGTAGTAAAAAATACAATATGTCAATCTCCATTGATAAAACAAATTGTATGACCTTCTCTAAAGAACTAGTAAGGTGTTAAGTCGTAATAGACAATAAACCAATAGAACAGGTAATGAGCTTTCGTTACTTAGGAGCGGACACATCGAGCAGCAACAACCCGATAAACGACATAAAATCACAGGTCAACAAAGCCGCAACAATTTCATGATGTCTGAGAGATATCATCTGGAAAAACAACCACATGCACATTGATAGTAAGGTGCGGATATATAAGTCATGTGTTAGACCGGTGCTAACCTATGGTATCGAGACTAGAGCTGATACGAATAAGACAAAGAGCATCCTCAGAAGAGCGGAGATGAAAACCTTAAGAACCATTGCAGGGAAGACACTTAGAGACAGGGTGAGAAACAGTGACATATAAGAGAGGCACGCAAGGTGGAGGACATAGTGAGATGGGGGAGAAAAAGAAGAAGATATTGGCGTGACCACATAGACAGAATGGACCAAGAGAGACTAGCATACATCGCTAAAGACGGAAAACCAGCAGGCCGACGACCGCTAGCAAAACCACCTAAGAGATGGAAAGATAGCTGGAACTCTGTCTCACAGGATAACCAACCGAATTGAGCCTTTGCAATTAACAGGCCTTAAGGTCTTCTTGAAGTAGAAGAAGAAGAATAAATTCTCACTGATATTAAACAAGAATTTATGTTCAATCTATACTATATTTCATATTTTTTCTTTAAATTTTTATGTATTTAAAATATATAATTTTATGCGCTTTTCCTGAATTTTTTCAATAATATGTAAAAAAGCTGTAATTTGCCTAAAAAATGCTCATTTGCATAGATATTTTTTCCAAAATTACAATAATTTGTAATGTGTTCGATTCTGCGTTCGCTCGACCAGCATTAAGGGAAGATTTATTATATGTGCTCATATTATCAGTCCACAGATATTCTTGCAATAATTTATTAATATATGTTAAATAATAGATCTTGTTAGTATAGCCAGAAAGTTTAATTATAAAAAAACTAAATATAATGTATATCGATAATCGCTTCTTAGGATTAAATAATTATATAAAGTAAAACTGCTATGCCTTGTGGAAAACTGCATTTACCCAATCTAACATAATGAAAGAAGAAATTACAGGAAAAATTTACTATGCCGAATTATACAATATTAAAACTAACCCAAACTAATCTAGAGTTTGTAAAATATTTTAAAAACGAAGACAATAATAGGGAGATCTTTCAGAAATAAACATCAAACAGATTATCCAAAAAAAAAATGGCGAGGATAAATTTTAAATTGGTCCCAGGAAGTAATAACATAGGCATATTCGATTAAGAATAGAGATCAATTCTAACTGATCTGCAACTGAATTGATATTTTAGTTAAGCAATCCTAGGTCAAATACTTCATTGATTTTGGGTGTCTTGTCGAGAGAGTGGAAAGTCTAATCTAGACCTTGACAAACGGAGAATGGACAGTCGAAAGGTCCCAGGAAAAAATGAGAAGATCAATGAAAAGCATCTATTTGAGATAGTTAAAATAAAATTTGATAAAATCTAGGTTATATAAAGGAAAATAGGAAATCCAATGAAAATCATCTCTTTGGGAGATCACATAAAAATGGAGGAATAGGTCGATAGGCTAGGTAGACAAAATCAATTCTCCAAATTCGATCAAATTTTGGAGGAAAAACAGTGATTGAATGAACGAATGAATTTCAAAAGCGCGTTTGGGATATCCCTTGTACGTAAACCACCAGGCTGGGCTCATTACTTACTCACTCACAAACGAATTCAGCTCAGCAGTTTGGCCTCCCTGGCGAAGGCGTATTGGTTCCTCGGCTTAAGTCCTCTGAGTTCAGCGTGCAGCTTCCAAAGTGCACCTCTCTTACCCTAGCCAGTGCCCCTGAACGTTCTCTAAGCACCACCTGCATTCCGGATATTCTACGATCCGCAACAGGTGCAGTTTGAGAGGGAGTGTCTTGTGAGGAGCCTTGTCATAAGCTTTATGTCCCCCCTTTTTCAGAACTGAAAAGACCTTCATCCTAGAAAGCGCTGGGTCTCCCAAGAGTAGCCCAGTCTGCCTCATTCTTGAAGTAATCGGCCATAGACTAATAATTAAGAGCAACCAAGTTTCAAAATCGTGTTTCATGCAGTGTGCGCTTAGCATATACCGACCAGGAAATCGCTGTAATTAATGATAATGCCTCATCCATTGCCTGCCTTAAGATGGTGGCGGCTGTACTATTGGATACATCTATTACATGCTCAGGTCACATAGGATGCCTTGTGGCACCCTCTCCTGCTATAGATGATCAGCCTCATCGTGGCATTTGCCAATCGTTCGAAAGAATTCAGGTAGCACAAAAAGAGGGCAAGGAAGAAGGGAATCAGTCGATAGGTTAGACTTTAGCTTATGGATTAAACATGTTGAGCTTTACCAAAAAGTCGAGAAAGGAGCAATGAGCATACGAAATATGAGAATCAAGTAAGAAGTGAAGAAAATTGTTGTTGGAAATTTATGTTAACTTATGGAGGAGAACTAGTGAAATTTACTAAACGATTGATCGAAGAAATCCAGGTAGCATAACAAGCAGTGGGAAGATCAATGAGACCAACTCATTGAGAGATCACATGCAAAATGAGGGAATTTAAGAATATGTCGAGAAGCTAGAAAAAGTTGAGAAAATCAAATTGCTCGGTTGGATCTAAATTTATGGAGAAGACATAATGTCACTTACCAAAGGATCAATAAAATATATCCAGGTAAACAAAGAGCAATGGAAAATTTGAGACATCCGCCGCAACTTATGGAGGAGAAATTGTGCCTTCGAAAAGTTTACTGATCTAGGTGAAGAGAAACTTTTCTAGATCTAAATGAAGTAAACAAGTGATAGACTAGAATATGTAAAGAAAATCGTATAGCTGAATATGAAAAAATCTAGATAACATCGCCATAAATGAGATCATTGAAAGGCGTCTCATTTATTTCTTGAAATCACATATAAATTGGAGACAAAGAGAGGGTAGATGTTACGTTGGCTTTAATTAGGACTAGGCTTTTATTGTTAGAGAAATTGAATCGTTTAAGTAATCTACAACTACTGACACACTTATTCAAAAAATATCATGTTGATATCGGCTAAGTTACCAACATTACAAGTCAGAGAGTGCAGTAAGTAACACAAATGAGTAAAGGTAGACGACAGCACATATATCAATTTGAAATTTTTATTATTAATACTAAATATATATTTAACACTAATCTTGCAAATGTTTTGCGGCTATTGCGAAGGAAGAATATTTTCGCGTATCGAAGAAGAAATAAATTGGATTATAGCCACATTAGTATTATTATAACGTCTAAAAACATTATTATTCGTAAATCTACCTTAGGTCATAAGAAATTGCTTTAAAAGATGTAAATATAATTATATGTAAATAAAATATCATGAATACGAAATTAGGTAAGGGGGTATCATTCGCGACTATAAATTTTCTTTCTCTTTCTCTATCGTATGCGGTCATGTTTTGAGCCCAAGATAGTGTAAAATGCAATAAATATACGTCTTAGCGGAGTAAAATATAGTATTATTACAATTACGGTCTGGCTTTACAGTTATTCCTGCGTTATACCATTTCAGACACTGTTATTAAACTTATTATGGGTATTGAATGTCAGAATTCTAATGTATCGCCGGATAGCCCATACGCACCGCATGTTTACAATGTTAAATTTAACGAATAATATGCATAGACAAAGCATTTTCTTTAGGTGGCTCACTCGACTATGAAGGATTGCAACGTGTGTAATATGTGTGCTAAATTGAAGATATAGTTCGAATCAAAGATGTGCCTTTTACAATCTCTGGTGGACAAAATCAGATCCAAATCGTTAGCAACTTGTGTTTGATAATCTAAGTATATTAACATGAAAATGGCGCATTTTTTCTTCTATAGCAATTGACCTAAACTGCCAATGCCTTCTCATAAATGAGAAACTGCTAATTCTTTGAGAATTGTACGAATATCACGGTGATGAAACTTAGCTTCTGGTATGCTAGTGTTTATGTTGGATATAGTGATAGAGCCTTGCCTTGGGGGAAGAATGAGGTGAAATTAATTGAAGCTATTCTCCAATAGACATTATTTTGAGTATGCTGTTTTGTTTGGATTCAAAATTTTAGGAAGTACAATACCTCCTTGCTAATGGATTCATGACATTTGGCATACATTTTGTTAGTTATTAAGATGAAATTGCACTTTTGATACGATCGTACAAGAATCATTTCAAATGCTTGCTTACATAATCGACGCACGATAAGCATCATTTAAAATCAATATTAGCATGTTCGTTATCCTCAGCTGATTATTCATAAAAATATGACTTCAATGACATTTTCTTTTGATTCATTGCTTGTTTTCCGGCTATATTTTAAACCTAATTAAATGAATGGTTTCTATGAAAAAGCTTTGATATTCCTGCCCACCTGATGAGGAATCGATTTATTGCAAATTGCATAATTATAAACGATCATGCCACACAATCTAAGCTATAATTTAATGGAATTGGGTTATGAGTTATTAGCGATTATAGATTGTTTAAAAATAAAACTTATGGTAATCAGTTGCATTCTGCGATTGAGAATAATTTTAGAATTATGTCAATGCTGAAGCATATTTCAAAAATCTAGTTTATTACTAACTGGCCCATGCCTTAAAACCAAGACGGACCACCCCCATTTTTCGACCGTGGAAATTTCCTTCCAGGAAAAATTAATTAATTTCTAAGTGAAAAAGGCTTTAATTGAAGTTTTACCTTGACGGCATTTCTAAAATTAAAATATCGCACACCTGAAATTTCACCGAACACACTATTTCCTGGCTGGCGCTTACACGATATTTGTGCACAAAAGGCGTGAGTAAGATCCATTAAACCATAAAGTTCACTTAAGCTTAATATTAACTAACGTCAGCCATTTGATATTTCATCGAGATAAGAGGCGGAGGGATCTCTTTTCTAATTTGTCTAATTCGCAGACACCTTCAGTGTGATATCGTGTAAATTGTGTTATATGTTATGTAGTCGATTCTCACCATTAACCTATTTTTAATGATGATTAATAATATTAATGTACAGTGCGTTTCATATAACGTCACTTAGCTCTACTTGCAGGGTTTTCTCCCCATCATACTGAACTGCATGCGTTCCTTCTAGCTGGAGATGCGCTCAGGTGCAACCAGTCTCGAATAAAGGTAAAAAAACAATTCCAAATAGCTACCGTTCAATTGCCCTAGTTCCCATCATGTCGAAAGTCATGGGTCATGGAGAAACTGGGCAATGAACGACTCTTCAAATATCTCGAATCGGCAGGCATCATAAGCGATCAGCAATATGGCTTCCACAAGCACAGCTCAACGGGAGATCTCCTGATTTACGTGACCTACCTGTGGATGAAAGCTACGGCGAATTTCGTGCAGTGGCTCTCGACATATCCAAAGCATTTGATAGGGGTGGCATGACGGATTGTTAAGCAAATTGACAGCATACGGACCACTACCAGCACTGCTTATATGACTTTCCACTTTCTTAAGCAGGACGCCCACAGAATCGGCACAGACCGGCTCGGCACGGCCAGCACTGCCGGCATTCGTTATTAAACGAGATGCTGTTCCGCGCTGTTCCGATTAAATGGGCGCTGCCTCGTTTAATAACGTACATAGCAACTTATGCCGGCCGTGCTGGCCGGTCTGTGCCGATTCAGTGGGCGTCCTGCTTTAAGGGTTAGAAGCATCAGAGTTGGTATTGATGGACATCTCTCGGAGGAATTTAAAATCAATGCCGGAGTTCCTCTAGGGTGTATATTATGTCTCATACTGTTCCTGCTCTATATCAACGATCCCTTAGACAGGACAAACAATTCTATTTACAGTTCTGCAGATGACAGCACTCTTATATCCTCATTTATGTCGCAGACTCCAATGACCGATGCTCCTTCCCAACGCGAACGAGAAAATCAGATTGCTGCCCTCAATGAGGATATGAACGCTATCGTGGAATGGGGTAAGGAAAATAATGTCCAGTTTAACGCAAGAAAGACTCAAGCAGCTGTCTTCTCAAAAAAAACAATCAATGCAGGACGTACCTTATCAATGACAGGGCAAACACTGACTTTGGCCTCATCCATAAGTTTGCTGGGTATCAACGTAAAAAACAACATGTCATGGCGTCATCACATCACCAAAATCGCCAAGGAAGCAGCACAAAAGCTAGAAGCAATCTATAGAGCAAAAAGTTGTATACACTTCATCAGCTCTTACTGATCTATAAGTCCCATATAAGACCATCTCTGGAATACTGTTCCCATGTGTGGAGCTTGGCACCCAAACATTTACCTACTCAAGATATTGGACTCCATACAGAAGAGAGCAGTACGTCTTGTGAATGACCCGAAGTTGACTAAATACCTTGATAGCTTTGGAAATCGAAGAAAAGCGGCGGACCTATCTCTTTACTATCGACACTACTACAGAAGGTATTCGAAAGAGATGGCAGTTGTGATTCCGCCCAGAGTTGTGCCAAACAGAAATATCCGTCAGACACAAGCTGCTCATCAACATACGATTCAGTTGCGAACACCTAGGACGTCGCTGTTGCGGGACTCCTTTGTCTGGAGGACTGCCTCGCTCTGGAATAGACTTCTAAGTAACGTCTTTTGCGAAAACTACAACCTACAGCGCTTCAAGTCCATCAACATGCACCATCTTCTAATGGTGGACATCTTCTTCGCACTCGCACCCCTCTTTTTGTGGTATGGGATTTTGTGTGTGAGCCGAACATAAAGAAAATTATCCCCTTATTCTAAGAACCAAAATCGATAGAAGCAGCAGTTTCAATTCAAAGTTGTTTGATATTATGGCAGCTATTTTAATATACTAAGAAAGGCGTGTTATTTTCGGTTATGTGTATTAAGGTTCTTATTTTTCATTAAACATCATGCTTTTTTTTACGTATTTGAAATAAACTTAAGAAATATGGTTAATTTATAACATGTGTATTCAAATTTATATCGCTAAGAAAAAAATGGTTAGGCCTAAAAATCAGATTTCTGTAATAATGATTGATGCCAAGATTGCTCGTTAATTTGCCGAAAGCTTCATACATCGGATTATATTTGCAAAAATTAATGATCAAAACTTCGGTTTCTCAAGTGAAACACCCGGTGTATTATTTATCGAGTGAATTACTTTTAGTCTTACCTTTCATTTGGTATATATATTTATTTTATTTTAACTAAAACTAATTTTCATGGAGCTGCGGAAGATTGGCTGGGTTTTGTGCTATAAGCAAATTATACCATATATTTTATATAATGATAGTAATTGAAATGTTTTCTTTTCTACGATCAATGTACTTTTGTCCACTTTCTCGCTCCTATTTTAGTTCCGAAAGTGTCACTTTCCAGCATTAATCCGGAAAAATAATAATCGAACGTGTCAGATTTCCGACCTAGTGCGGGAAATTAAAAATGTGCTAAATTTGACTTTAAAATTATATTTTATTAATTTTGCCCCTAAAATTGTTGCTATTCATATTAATTTTTAATTGGCGCTGTTTTTATTTTAAAATGCGGTCGTAGAAAACAAAGGTTTTAACTCACGTGTGTGCGAGAGTATCACTTTCCGCACTTGTTAGGCAAAAAACTGTTTCACAATAATTACAAATTACTAAGCTAAATTTCTTCTATATTGTATATTTTAAATCTTAAAGCGGTGTATAAAATATGTAGAGGCAGTAATGCTGCCGGGAAGAGAAATTCTCGTCTCTATTCTCGAGATCTCTCGACGAGACGAAAGATCGTTAAGCTCGAGTTCTCTCGACGAGAATTTCTGTAATCGCATAGGTACATAATGATTTTCTGTAACACTACTTCATTAACTTGATGTAGGTTATCTGTAGCTGTTCTAAAAAAAAGTTATATAAGAAGATTTTTGGATTGACCTGCTTTTTACAGCTTTTATGTACTTTCATCTGTGTGTCTGTCTGTACTCAAATCTTGCAAGCTGAATTAGAACTATACTTCTAAATGTCCGATTTATTTCAAATTTGGCATGTATGTTTGGCTCCCATGGCACAATTTAAACTTTTTTCCTAATCAAAAATCAAAATGGCAGATACAAAATGGCGAATTTTGCTGTTTTTAAGAATTCATGATCATCATCGATGTGTAAAATATATAACACTCGCGATACTGTTTTACAAGAGAAATCAAGATGACTTACCGAAAAATTTGAGAATTTCATCCCCTATGACGATGAAAGGGGTAGTTTTTTGCATCTCGAGAACGGTAATAGCTACAAACATACGGTTTTCACTGTTGGATACCTCAGGAGAAATGAAGATAATTTGCCGAAAAGTTTTGAACAGATTTAACTTGACAAGTAATTCTAAGTTGAAATATATGCATTTTATAGAAGAAAATTAAACAGGAAAATCCCGCGACAAGCTTTTATATCATATAAAAATGTTTAATGTAACAAAATAGTGGGTGTGATTTACTTCAAAGTTTATTTTCTTCTTTTTAGTGCATTTAAATAAAAGCTTGCTAAAAAAAATAGTTTATTTATTTGGGATACCATCAAAATACGCCGGCAAAGTTGCCAAGTATAATGAAGACAACTTTATATGTTAAATATCTCGTAAACTGTTTATTTCAGAAAAAATATTTCTATAAAAGTTTCGTTTTTTTTCTCTCTTTAAAAAGGTGTAATGTAATACTGTTTTCGTATAATGCTTTATCAACTTTTTCTTTTAAATACGAACCTGAAATTTTAAGCATTTTTGAAATGAATTTTTTGCGGCTGAATATTTCACTCAATGGTATTTCTCTCGGATCGATAAATCAATCATTTATTCCAAAAAAGTATGCAAAATGATGATCTTTCACCAGTACATTTTGTGAAATCTCGGTATTTAAAATACTTAAAAGTTGGATAGTTACGTTACAATGTAAAGAAATTACTTCCTGAATGCCTCGAAATATCCAAATGAAACCATTGAAAAAAGCAAGATCATGCTTAAGAAATACTGGGGGTAATTCTCAACATCTAGATTAGGTCCACTTCATCTTGTTTCTTCATTTGAAAGTAGTGATGAGCAAGACTGGTCTTGGTCTTGCAAAAAAAGCCAGACTAACACCAAGACTGAGACCGCCTTTTGACTAGCAAGACCAAGATCAAGACTGTGTATGCAAGAACAAGACCAATACCAATACCATTTCTGGCAAGACCAAGACTTTTGCAAGTTGCAAGAGTCTTGCGAGACTCTCACATTTCGCACTGTATGATAATATCATGTTTGTAATAATATTTTATTATTCTATTACTTTTTAAAATAAAAATTGTTAGCATATTACATTAAATTTAATATTTATAGTGGCATCGAGACTAGGTTTGTAAATTATTCGTTCCGAAATAGATGTATACGTAATACGTATATTTCCGAATTATGTAAAATCATTATCATATTAGACGGAGCAATCATAAAAATATATTCCGGTTGGGTACACTTTTTCCTAGGGTGCATTTGACAATGAAAATGTACGTATCAATAATTAATTCGGTTTTTAATTAGCAGAAAATTATTGTGGTATTGGTAAATATTGGGATGTTAAATTTTTATGTTTTTGAAAATTTCAGTTTTTTAGTTATCCAATGGTAAGAGTGTGTGAACATACGGAAATCAAATTCGAAACATTGTTTTGTTGTGTTTATTTCTTTTTAATTTTACGCTTTGTTAAAAGCAAGGCCTGCAAGACTCTTGCTGCAAGACCAAGACACGACTACATGCGCAAGATCAAGACCAAGATCATGCATGTCTTGGTCTTGCTTTCCTCATCACTATTTGAAAGTTAATCTATTATTTGTTTGAAGCGTTAGTTAGTTGTTCCAATTTGGCGTAAATTTACTTATTTTTTCAAAAAATCTTTTAATTTTATATTTAATTGTAATAAATATAAAAATGCAGATTTATATTTTATTTGATAATTCAAATACAACGCAAAGCTTTAAGAGAGAAGAAAACTAGATAAAAGCTGTTTGAAAAGCTTAAATAAAAAAGTTAGGTGCGTATTTAAGAAAGTTATTTTTTTTAACTTTCTTCAATATCTCCGTAAGTAAGGCGACTCTTTTAACATATGTTATTAGTACCTCAAAAAAGGCCGACCTCGTAGCTCCTACTGTTTGGAAGCTAGCAATAGTGATATCACTTAAATAGGGCATCACTGCCGTCCTTCGGACTGCAGGACTCTCTCTGCAGTTGGCTTACCAGCTTCCTTAAGAACCGATCTCTGCACGTTGCAGTTGATGGGCATATCTTAGACACATTCACCATTAACGCGGGCGTGCCTCAGGGCGCAATACTTTCACCGACTCTGTTCCTCATCTATATTAATGACCAAAACGAATAATCCTGGTTATACAGTTTTGCAGATGAAAGTACCCTTGTCTTCCAATTTAGATCAGAAAAACCTTTATACCAGCGACTGATACTTATCACCGCAGGCAGGAGCAGATTACAGCAATTAATCAAGACCTGGAGAAAGTTCAAACTTGGGGCGACAGAAATTTGGTCCAGTTCAATGCAGCAACGACCCTAGTAGCCTCCTTTACCAAGAGGGCAAATACGGCGGGCCCTGACATCATTATGGCAGGATCGACCATTCATTCATCCTCGTCAATCGGAGTACTGGGTGTCTCGGTCAATAGCAATATGTCCTGGCATGACCACGTTGCTTCGCAAAATCAGCCTCCCAGAAGCTTGGTGCGCTATTTCGCAACAAAAAACTGTATATACACCGCATATGTATACAAAGCGCAAATAAGACAGTGCTTAGAATATTGCTCACACATCTGGGGTGCCGCACCAAAGCACACCCTAAAACTGCTGGATTCCATTCAGAAGAGAGCTGTGCGTCTCACCGGCGACCCGGAGATGACCCGGAATCCGGATAGTCTGGAACACCGCAGATATGTGGCCGAGATGCCCCTGTTTTCCAGATACTTTCACGGCAGATGTTTCCAGGATTTGGCCTGCCTCATCCCGCCCCTGGCAACGCCTGTTCGACATTCACGACAGACGGTAAGAGCGCACCATTCCGTCATACAACTGGAAACACCTAAAACATCGCTTTACAAGAACTCCTTTATATGGCGCACTGCATCACTATGGAACTCACTCCCAGGACATCTGTTTCCCCTAATTACAACCTACAACTATTCAAGCCCCGTGTCAATCAACATCTTCGCACACACACCGCTCGTCGAGCGCCATAGGATCTCCCTTTAGGGTGTGTGCAACTGCCATGAAAAAACTGAAATATTCCATCTTAACAGGAATAAATTCTCTACTATTAAATGTGTATTTATACGTTATATGTTGTGACTTTTTGATTTAGTGCAATTTAAGAAAAGTTTAGATATAATATCTAATCATTCTAATATATATTCAATATCAAAGTTGGTTAGCCTGTCAAATGCAAGTTTTTTTTTTTAAAAGGTTCTATATAAAAATAAATTAAAATATAAATCATAACAACAACGCAGAATTTATATGCACATAGAAGAATAGAAACATATCAAAATAAAGAATTAGATCGAACAAATATATCATTACACAGGGTGTCTCATTTAGTTTAACTCCTGGAAAACAAAGGGCCCTACATGTATAAAAATGCAGTATTTTGAAAACTCAAACTAATCCAAGAAACTGTTGCATTTAATTTTTTTTTCTAAGCTTTAAAATATTTAGATAAAATATTAGGTCATTTTATGATACAAAATATTATGTCTGTCAAGATCTCAGTGGTATATGTAGTGATTTGCTCTGTTAGTAATTTGATATATCCATTCTTATTTTATTAATTTTTATATTTATTATGTTAAGGCATCGGGAAAATAGTGCGGAAAGAAATTGCGCATCAAAAATTGCGCACGAAAAAATATCACTAAGAAGAAACACGCAGTGAAAAATTAGCGCCAGAATAAAATAGTCCAAAGAAAAAATAGGGCAAAAGGGAGGAAGGGTAATTTTTTACAAAAAGTATAAACGAAAATAAAATAAACAATGCAGGTAGATATTAAGTCGAACTAACCAGAACTAATTATTAGCTAAATTAAAGCGCGCATTAAATAGCTAATTGTGTTAGTTCTGGTTAGTTTGAGTTAGTTTTTTTATCATTTACTCTAGCTACCATTGACTAGTCAAAACTAAACCAAACTAGGAAAACTGGTGAGGAAAGTATTTAAATTGTAATTCCACCACCCTAAAAATCAAAGAAATAGCGTTATGACCAACTTGTTCTCCCCTAAATTCCGTCCGTGGCCCTTAGAACAAGAAATACATTAAAAAACAACAACTATCCAATCAAAAAAAATAAATTGAATAATGAAGCAACGCACTTTTAAATTTTATAATAATTCTCAAAGTTCCCCAAAATCAATTATAGGGAATAAACATATTGCTATGACATACACTCAAGATCTCTCAAAAAAACTTAAATATATTTTATCCAAACACAACATCACAATGTACCATAAAGCACTTATTAAAATCTCTATATACACCATTGAAAAGTTAAGTTCAAATTAAAAAAAAATAATGAAATATAATTTACTCTATACCTTGTTTAAATTGTCCAAAAATATATATTGGTATGACAACCCAATCCAGACGGGCATTAATACGCAACAAATCTCTCAACTGCTCTACACAAACATGAAAAGAACACTAAATATGAATTCAATTTTAAAGAAGCCAAAATCTTAAATCAAGATAATGATTATCATAAATTATCAATCAAAGAAATGGTTCATATAAAGAAAGACAGTGACAGTGTAAATGACAGACAAGTTATAAGTAAGTTAAGGCAGATTTATCGTAATATAAGAAGGTAATCTAAGGTACTTTTCAATGACACGTGAAATAAATTAAGTTTTAATTTGGACCACGGTACAACGAAGGATACTCCTAAAGCACCAAAAAAAAAGCAAGCAGTAGCATCCAAAGATGTAACATTATTTCCAAGATATGTTAAATAATTTTGTTTGTCCAACCATTGTACGTCATTTGATAAATTTTTTAAATACTAACCCGGGTTCAACTGTTTAATGTATTTTTAAAATTTTATACTAATAAAAATTAAATTCTTGAAATAAAAACCCTTCAAGTGGAACAGCTCTAATAAAGTAACTACATTAAATTGATATCATACAATCTATTGTTCAACAAATACACGTTACCTAGATTAAAACGTTACAATCGATAAACAGATCATTTACCAAACCAAATATTTCGTACTCGTAGTGGGCATAGTTAGTGGAGCTGCCTCTTTGCACGCATACCAATACCGATCACGCAACTTTGAAACAATTACATTCATTCCATTTTAAGTTGTGGAAGTTTAACTTCCTCGCTGCGAAAAGTGTCGAGACTGATTTTTCGTTTAATTATCATCGTTTGATATCTTTGCAACTTATTTCTCAATTAAATTTAAATTAAGTTCTTCTATAGATTTATGGAGAACTGGGGATTTTGCGATGATTTGATCTGGACCTAGTACAAGTAAAGACGTGCTCCGAAATAACGCTGGACCATATTTCGTCTGGAAGTGCCCGTTTCTTAATTCATGATAATTGTCCTTTAAGAGCATCCAAGAGAGCATCACTACTGGATGTTTTAGTTGTTGTTCAGGATCCACAATGCCCTTTTCCTTAAATATAATTTTTAGCGGAAATGAAACTTTGCTTGTTATCTATTCCTAGTAAAAGATAGTGTTTAAGCAACTTCCATACTAAATTTAGATTTTTGTAAATTTTACGGCCCTGAAAATTCACACACTAACTAAATTCAGATGAAGGTCTTGATCATATTTTCAATACATGTAGTCGAAACATCAGTATTCTATGGGACACCCATATCCCTTTTGATAGTTACCTTGATTTAATACTGCATTTCCAAAATATAGTTATTAGAGACAAGTAGCTTCCACCGTGTAATAAAATCAGATTGCTACTTTAATGCTAAAATCGAAACATAACCTATCGTCATTTAATTCATAAAAATATAATAGCTATAACATTTCCTACCTCTTCCCATTTCTTCGTCTTCTTTTTGTGGCGTAAACGGTCCCCAATTGATTCATGTTGGGGGTTGGAGTTTGCGACGGAATAACTGCCACCCCGGAGGCGGCAGTTAGGATACCCTCACCTCCGAACGGGGGTACGTTGACGAGCTGGTGGTTGGGCGGACATGGGTGGGACCCCTGAACTCCCAGGAAATCCGTTTTGACAGTTCAAGGACACACTGAAAAATAAAACACATTATTTTAACAGCGAATTTTGATTTTTTTTTATTTGCTTCGTTTATGGTTGTCAAATTGTCCATGAGATGGCAACGATTCCTTATCAGTGACATGAAATATTATTAAAAATTCATCGTGCATCGAAAATATGCAACTATTCTGTTCAGTTCAGTGTAGTGCTTTCTCATACTTATCTCATTTATAATTGCTGCTTAATTGCACGAAGTTCAATTGGAAGCATACATGCTTCAAAAACTTCATGCTAAAAAATTCGTTCCACTTCAATATTTTTTATACCATTTTGCCAATGAGTTATATTTTTAGCATCAGAATTAAAATTTAATTTCGACATGCTGAGATAGTAAAAGATGTTTAAAACATTTTGGATCAGTATCTATGTCTTTTAATCTGAATCCTGAATCTGCCTGATTCATTTCAGTTAACTATTCATTTTTACAGGATCTAGTGCCGCAATGCTGAGACAGATTTCAAAAATCTTGTGTTTCTATTTCATTTTGCCTCAGTAATCCTGAAGTGGTCTGAATTGCTGCAGTTAAGATATTCCTGATATCATCAAGGTTTGATCTAATTCCGCGCGCTGGTGCTGAGACAATAAAACACACTTTGTGTATGTATTTATCTTTTTCCCATAAGATTCCCGAATCTAACCAATTTGTTTATACCATTTTCCAGCATCAGGACAACAACATTAGACGCCATGCACAAAGAGTAAAAGATATTTCAGATATTTTGAGTATTATCTAAATCCGAGTCTAAATCTAAGGTCTTTTACCGCAACTAATCTTGAATCTACCTAAAGCGTTATATTAATATCATTTTTTGCATCAATATCAGAATTTAATTTCGCCATATACAGACAAAAATTCACCCAGTATGATTATTTTCTTTTATTCAGGCTGATCTATAAACGAGCTGCTCCACAGAAATTCGTCGGCCACACAGCCAAATAAAGACAGTTGTTTAGTTGATATAAACCTATAATTATAAATTTTGACCAAACAGCTAACGACCTTTTAATTGGCCGTCTTCGGTTGACATAACGGAAGGATAGGGTGCTGCACTGCCGCTTTCGAGACTATAGACCTATTCATTTTTCTTTACCTGGTCAAGTTTGTGAGAGAGTCGAAGAATGAAACACCCATTCTTTGCAGCCTTAATCTTTTGATTTGCATAAAGTAAATGAAAATTACTTAAACCTTTTATTTTCATAGAATTTGCGAGTATTATATGCAAAAAATTTAATTTTCTCAGAACTTTCGAAATAACTCATGATATTTACGTAAAACTGCTTAAAAATATTTTTTCCCTGACGTTTAACTCTGTTCGGCTTATTTTATTTTATCTATTTTAGCAGAGAGGACAGTTCGATTTTTATTATGCATTGAATAATTGTCACACAAAGAATATCCATAAAAAGTACAGTAAAGATTACAATGCTATAAAGAAATGGTTCAATGTGAACGTCAAATTGAGCAATGCAAAACTCCAAATAGTGATAAAACTGTCCGTTTAGATGAATCATTAAAAAAAACTAAGCATATAGACTTTCTCTGGAAGCATTCAGAAACACTGTATAGGTATTGTAAGTTTTTCCTGCAGAAATGTCTTAGCGGGTTAGTTTTGGTTAGTTTGGGTTATTTCGATAAGCTTAAATCAATTTTGGTTGGGTGTAGTTTGAGGTGTATTTCTCGGTCTCGGAAATACTGTATGAGCTCAATACCGATCACCTCCCGATGATATTGGATTACACTGCCACTGTCCCCAATTTCGTGGGACATCAATTTATAGAAAAAACAATCACAAACTAGTTTAGATTTCAGAATTTACTTGAAGAAATGAATATTTTGGAGCCTACTGCTTGGAATTGGCCAAACAGTGGCCGAAGTCACTGAAAAAATACATATACTTTTGACCAAATCCAGTATTATCCAGCTGGATCTCGGTCTGAAAGAGTAGGTTGAGTATAAGGATCCATTGAAGATAAAAATGTAGCCTCAAAATAAAAGGCAGGCTAATGCCATAAAAAGTGTTTATGGAAATATCTTACCAGAGTTGGGGAACTGAAGGAGAATACCTAAATATACAAGATAATACTGTCTATATGATGACTTCTTCTGTAACAAAATGGAGAAAAAATGCCAGCCCCGCTTTGAGCTCTACAGGTGAGGATAAGGCTAAACTGTTCGCCCAATCACCTAGAGAACAGTCCATGGAAAATTCTAGGGTAATATAGCAAAAGATTCAACAGTTACCAAAACTGGTAAGTTACTACAGAACAATGAACCGTTCACCCCTCCGATAATAAGTTGGGATAAAATGACAATCATAGCTAAAATCCTGAATTCTAGACAAGGATTTAATGACTTGCCGAACAAAGCGTTACTTCGCCTCAGCATGAAAATTTTCAAAAGTTATCATGTTTTATAAAAGCGGCGAGGATTGGCAATTATTCCCATCAAGTAATTACAGACCCATTAGTCCCTTATCAACCATTTCCAAAACCATTGAATTAGTGGTGCTTCAAGAACTTGAAGTATTCGTGGAGGATAATAATGGACTACCACCAGAGCAATTTATGTTCAGGACTAATCATTGTACAGTTGATCAATCATGAGACTGGCCACGTACGTGCTCAAAAGTAAAATGAACAGACTAGGGTTTCAAAGTACTTAGTGGATTTAATCTGCTCTTTCCTAAATATACTTGCGGGAGCTCTCCATGATTCCCTGCTCTCATTTTTATTATTCAACATATTTGTGCATGATATCCCCAAATTAGCAATCAGTGGACTGTATTTATTTGCAGATGATATTGCCACAGTATCACATGCAAACACCTCGACGACAAGGCTCCAAGGAAAAATAAATCTCCTTGAACTCTGGATGACTGGTTGAAAAATCAAGGTAAAACCCGTAAAAGCCAAAGCTATTTTCTTACAGAGTCGCTAACTCAGAAAGAAGGGCCAAAGTATTCAATGTAGAAATATACTGGACAAGTCACGTCAAATACCTTGCGTATTTCTTATCGTATTTTGCTTTGCTGACCGTGTTTCTTTTTTGTGTAATGTTTTAGGATGTATTAAAAAATTGCGCTATCAAGCTCTTTGATCCATGTAACTTTCATTTTTAGGATATGATAGACTGTAGGTATAATTAAGTGGAAGCAGTGTATTTCACAAGGCATGTATGTCTTTGACATTGTAGTAACACCTTTCTCTTTGCGATTTTTTTACATCTCTAATATGTTTTTTGTACAGCCTCTTAAGGGGAAAATAGTTCTATCCGACTCTTTACTTTAAATTTCCAGCACACATGTGCAGATTTTATTCGATCCTTTTCGATGGTATGAAAAATTAAATATTTAATATATTTATGAATAATTCGTTGAAAGCACCTAGTATATTTTACCAATGGCATGTGTACTTTTAAAATAATCGCTCTGCCATCCTTTACTTTTTTCCTTTATCTGTCGTTGCACACTCCATTGGTGGCAAACAATGTCTCTCCCTCTGGCTCTTGATTATATATTGGTATATCAGAAAGCCACATGCCTTCGTCTTTTTGAATACCATTTACAATTAAGTGAGCTCCTATTATCCATGAAACTATTTAATTCTAAAATCTAATCGGGTAAGCTCTTCTAATCAAATTAATGCATTTTTACCGCACGGAACACCGACACATTTATCTCAATCTTCAGTGGTTTGGAAATAGTTTCATTATAAGGTTATGCATGGATCTACCAAGAAGCGCCGAAGTTGGGCTCCATAAAAACGTCTTTTAAAATCACCAAGTGAAATTATAGACACCAGCTGATTCGATTTGGCCGAGAATTGTGCACTGGGAGCAAAACTGAATTAAAAACCAGGAAGGGTAAATTAATGTTTGTCTACCCCACGGAACGCCGACACATTTACCTCTATCTTCAATGATCTGGAACGGTTGTATTTTTAGGACTAAAATTTCTTGTGTTATAAAAAGCCTGCATCCTCAAAATCTTGGTTTTATCATATTGGCAATATAGATAATGTATTTTTATAGCTCAGCTATCACGGAGGCCCCCAAGTTGGGCGCCAAAACACGTCTCTTAAAACCACCAAATGAAATTATAACATATTATCTAGGTATTTTGTATTGAACTATAGATACCAGCTGACCCATAAACTATGATTTGAATTGGCCGAGAATAATGAGGAGCAAAATTCAATTAAAAAACCGGGAAGCGTAAATTAATGTATCTCTACCGCACGGCACACCGACACCTTTACCTCAGTCTTCAAGGAACTGGAAATCGTTTCATTATAAGCATATGCACGGATCTGCCAAGAAGCCCCCCAAGTTTGGCGCCAAAAAACGTCTCCAAAAACAATCAAATGAAATTACTACATACCTAGGTATTTGTATTAACCTTCATATTCCAGGTGATTCACAAACTTTGATTTAAAATTTAACCGAGAATAATGCATTAGGAGCAAAATTGAATTAAAAACCAGGAAGCGTAAGTTAATGTATGTCTACCACACGGGACACCGACACATTTACCTCAGGCTTCAGTGATCTGGAAATAGTTTGATTATGAGGAAACGCGTGGATCTGCTAAGAATTTCCAGACCCTAAGACCTACTGCATATAAATATATGTCATAATCAATGCAAATTTAACATTGCTTCTGAATCATATATAATATCTAGGTTGAAGACTCGATCAGTGCGTACATGATATTTATTTTATAGTTAGATTAATGTTGGGTGTTCCTTGACTAGGTAAGTATATTCCATTAAAAACCACAAGGAAATATACTTTTTATTTTAGATTAGATATGTCCAGCCACAATTATCAGTTTGGACTCTCGTTGCTCCCTATCGACCAAGGTTTAGAAAACCGCTACCTACGCATTGAATAAACTACAAACCAAAATGTTCCAAAATAAATCTTCAATCTCAAATCATTCAAGAGAAACTCATAGTTGTCAATCTTACATTTTATGGCTCTTGCCAAGCAGTGACGTACCCAGAGCTCTAGTCTGGGGGTCGTATTGGTCAAAATGTTCGAGCCTGAAGGATGAAGGGAAATTGTCAAAATACTTAGGACTAATAATCCCGGGGCATATTAACTTTTTCTACACCACCCTTGGATTCCCCCCTGTTTCCAAACTTTATTTGTCTAAGTTGAAATTACTATCTTTACTTCTAGGTTGTCCAAGTGTTTAATCATGTCACATGATGCCACATATTTGTCTTCTTACTTTACTTGCATGCTTGTGTATATCATCGATAGTAACGAATTTGATTTTGATCATTTAAATTTTAGTACCCATTTGGATGTGAAATTTGATTTTGATCATTTAATTTAGCCAAGTGGTGGTTTGTCTGAGGGTTCAGCGAATCTGAATACGGCTGAGTCCTTCTATTTTAAATCTCGTACTTTATTTGAACCCGAAATAATTAGGCTGTTATTTCAGTGCATAAAAGGGTACCGTTTATACAATCCTGAGGGGTAATTTAATTTACACCTCTTGGATGCGCAACCCTGTTTCCAAGCTTCTTTTATCTAAGTAGAAACTACCATCTTCATTAATTTAGATTAAAGATCTCCTTACTTCTAGTTGTCGAAGTGTTTCATCATATCACAGCAATGATGACACTTATTTCCTTTTTACTTTACTTTGCTGCTCTTGTATTACCATGATGATAAAGAATGCGGAAAAATCGAAATAATTATTCAAATTTTAGTGTCTATTTGCATGTGAAGTTTGATTTTGGCCATTTAGTTCGCCCAATTGGTGGCTTATTTCAGGGTCCAGCGAATCTATTCTAAATTTCGCTCTACATTAAAACCCGAACTATTTAGGATGCTATTTCAGAATATAAAAGTACGGTTTTAAAAATCCTGGATATAATCCTTTCTAAACTACCCTTGAATGCGATCCCGTTTCCAAGCTTCTTTTGCCTATGTAAACACTACCATCTTCATTAATTTAGATTGAAGATATCTCCACTTCTAAGCTCTAGGTATTTGTCCAGCAATAATGCCACTGTGGTTTATTAGAACCCGAAATAATTAGGATGTTATTTTAGTGTATAAAAGTACCGCTTTAAAAATACTGGGGGTAACCCTTTTTAGACCTCCTGGAATGCGGTCTCCTTTCCAAGCTTCTTTTGCCTAAGTAAGATATCTCCACTTCTAAGTTGTTAAAGTGTTTGTCCAGCAATGATGCCACTTGTTTTCCTTTTTACTTTACCTTCATCCTCCTTCACTGTGGTAACGAATTTAGAAAAATCGAAAACACTATTCAAATTTTAGTCTCTATTTGGATGCGAAATTTGATTTTGACCATTTAATTTGGCCAAGTGGTGGTTTGTCTAAAGGTGCGTACAGACTTGGCGAGACGAGCACAAGACGCGCCGCGAGCCGAGCCAAAATTTCAAGTGTGGACGTGACTCGCGGTAAGCTCGCGAGCGTCTCGTTCCGATCCATTGCCAGTCGGTTTTTCGACGAAACATCAAAGGATGCTTGAGGCTCAGTGTGGATGGCTATAAGTGCAGCGCGCTACGAGCCACGAGACGACTACGTATGGTTTGGCGCGTCGCGATCTATGGATCGCAGTAGGACTCGCGAGCGTCTCGTTTAGTCGCTCGTGGCTCATGGCGCGCCTCGCGCTCATCTCGCGACGAGTCTCGGGCTCGTCTCGCCGAGTCTGTACGCACCTTAAGGGTTCAGCGAACCTGAATATGACTCAGTCCCTGTATTTTAAATCTCGCTCTATATTAGGACTCGAAAGAATTAGGATGTTGTCTAAGTATAAAAAAGAAACGTTATCAAAAGCCTGGGGAGAAATTGCTCTTGGATGCGCCCCTGATTCCAAGCTTCTTTGGTCTAATAGAAACTGCCATCTTCATTAATTTAGATTAAAGACCTTTTCAGTTCTAAGTTGTCCAAGTGCTTCCCCATATCACAGCAATGATGCTCGTGTATATCGGATTAGTAACGAATTTAGAAAAATTCAAGTAATTAATTTAGATGTAAAAACAGATATTGACCTTCGCTTTTAAGCAGCTCCAGTGGAAGTCATGTTTATTCAACGAATCTATTATCTAAATAGGTTCCACTTCGCTTCATTTTGCATTACTTTTGTGATATTGTGAAAAAGTCAACATAACTATTCCAATTTTACCGGCAATTTAATGTGAAAATGAATTATGACGTTTACTTTTAATTGGTCCAAGTCTTCGTCCGAGGGTTCATCGCTCAATTCATAGCGTTCATTTAGCGAGTCAGTACCTTAATTTTAATCTTCCTCTAATTATAGGTATGCTTCCCGAGGTATGAGTACTTATTTGGTAATAATGACTTTAAGAAAAAGTAGATATGAAAATTAATTTTGAGTTGCCCAAGTGGTGATTCATACGAGGGTTCATCATATTCAGTCAACGAATCTGGATGTGACTAAGTCCTAACTGTTCAGTGCCATAAGTCCATTCTGCTTGACTTTTGTTTAATATTGGAAATAATTAATTAACAACCTAAATACTAATGAGTTAAGAATAAATCAAAATAATTATTGTACGCTGGGTACTTATACATTCAGATGAGTAAATGGATTTTCGTTCGTAAGTCACTCAAATGATACTTCGTTTGG
The DNA here is from genome assembly GCA_016904865.1 of Pissodes strobi. Classification (NCBI taxonomy): domain Eukaryota; kingdom Metazoa; phylum Arthropoda; class Insecta; order Coleoptera; family Curculionidae; genus Pissodes; species Pissodes strobi. Next base: position 127,165 of record MU184294.1, on the reverse strand, counting down.
GGGTTCATGTCTTAGAACTAGAACTAAAAATTCGGGACGACTGGTTACCCTGGTTTGGAGTGTCCTTAAATAAGGAGAAATAAGGAAGAAATCTATGTATACATTATAAATCATGAATTGAGCGTTCCGATATTTTGCTTGGTGATGTACAACCAAAGAGAATAAGGTACCACTACCTTTTTGCTTTCCTTATACTATCATAGATACAACTCGTGATATATCATAGGATACGAATTGTGACCAATGCAAAGATGATCAATTAGGTATAACTTTCATAGTCATTCATTTGTTCGGCTTAGAAAGGAGTTAATGTGAGTGAAAGTTGTGAATAATGAGAAATAAGATGATAATTAGGTATAATGATAAGTTTTCATGTAGGTTTACTTCTTGAGGAGTAAGTTAACAATTAAAGCCTCGACCACCCTGACACCCTGTCAAGAACTATCAGGAAATGTAAGTAATCGCAGCAGGTACGGTCAGTAAATGAGATTATGTGAAGATGTGTATTGAGAGTACCTCGGTGCAAAAGTATAAAGTGTGTTTTCGAAGGACATTATCTAGCGCCTTTTTGATATGTAGTATACTGGTAGGTATGTGCCTAATGCATTAGGTACATTTTTGTAGGGGAAAAAACTCATTAATTCCCTTTCGAAAAATGCATTTAAATTATAAGTAAATGGAGTCGGTGGACAATGAGCAGGTACGTATATGGGATTAGCTTTGAGCCATTTTAGGTAGGTACTGGTTTTATTTACGACAACCGATATTTTACCCAGCTTTATCATAATTTAATTAACCCTCTCTATCTCCATATAGTGCATCGAGGTTGTAACTGCGTCTATATAGGTATTGATATGATTTTCACGTACCAAAATATTTATATTTAATAAGACTTCAAATAATTGTAGATATTTTATATATAAAGAAAAACAATAGTACCCTTGTATGCAATTTAATAAATGTCCCCACCTTTTCACGACGAAAGTAGTCCTCCCTCTCCGATACAGTACTGACACTGTCCTTTCATAAACAATTCACTTCACCAGAACCTCGCGACATTTCCAACCAAGAAATATATAATAATTCCAAAGTACTACCACATAAAAATCACTCAGTCACAGTTTATACCGCCCACAATGTCACTAGAAATTTTTGAGGATAGCCACGCAAAATCGGCCAGTCCCAAAATAGAGCGCTCTGTATATCTACTATTAAAAAACTATTCACGATATAGTACTATGCTATAACTTAACTATAGTACATCACATACGAATATCGAGAAGTCGACATGCGATCATCGACTACCGGCTCTTTCTCCCAGTAACCGCAAAAGTTAGTGGCACAACCTACCTGGCTCCCTCCACATGTCGAGTGTCCAATTCCACAATTCCATTGGCCCATACCAGCATGACGTCACAAGATGGCAGACGTTGGCGGGCGGGAATTCTTTATAGGGTATCTCTCTCTGTTGACATTGAAATGTAATAGTGTTTTTGTTCACTCGCAGTTGAGAAGGGGTGGATTTGGGGATAGAATTTGGGGGGACTTTTCAGGGGAAGTTTGGGTAGGCCATAGTGAGGGTTGTTATTCTATAGGGTGAGCGAATAAAGTATTGTAGATAATAGTTATATGAATGATTGGAGTTTGGATAAATGATGCAGTGTACGTTTACTTATTGTTACGTCTTAATAAGCTATTAATCAATTGGTCGTTATTACCTAGCATGCACATTATTTATTGCTTTATTTGAAAATTAAATTATACAGATCGATAATAGTTAGGGTTAGATAACTGGTTAAACTTGTTAAAATATCACTAGATGCTCAGGCTCAGATCGAGAACATAACAGAGCCTTTAAGCCAAACTTTTTTTTAGAGTTGAAGATTGAGTGTCTGTCTGATAATCCGCGCTATTGACATGAAAAAGCAAAGGAAATTGAACATCAACTTAAAAGAAAAATTTCCATTCTTTTTTTTAATTACTTGTACGCAACTTTCATTTCATTCTGTTTTTCTATATTTAAAGGTATTTTCAAGTTCCACGGTTCGATTGATACGTTACCATTATATCGAAAAATTTGGGAAGTTCAATGATCGGTACAAGCAGCAACCTAGTCTAGCATGCCGAATTTGAATATAATATAGTTGAATTTTTCCGAATATGCAGTGACGTCATTTTTGCATCCTTAACTGGGAGAGTAACAATGAATTTACCAAAAGAGTCTTGTTTTTTCTTATTTTAATTGTTACTTATCACGTTAATGACAAATCCCCATGTGTTACATATTGAAACGTTAAAAATGACAAAAAAAAAATCGAAATAGACAACTAAATGAGCAAAGCCAGCTTATTGTTTTAAATATATAAGCTTTTTTGGGCTAGAAAATCAACAAGTAGCTGCAGGGATTGCCTTGAACCTTCAAAATGTGGTGAAAAGGACAGTTTCCGCAACGAAAATAAGTTCTAAAAAAATATTTAATTTAAGAAAAAAATTACTAAATTTGGACAAGAGATTCAAAGAAGTATCACCAAAAAGAAATAAAGAGCACCTCAAAATTACCGACTACTTAAAACGTAAAATGTATGATACCATTTATCGAATGTATGGCCAAAAAAGAACATAATACCATAAAATCTCTCCATCAGAAATTAAATTATGATATGTCCAACTATTTTAACTACCGTAAACTGGAGCTAGTTCGACATGTTTTCGGTATAAAATGCTCCAGGATTTTTGTTACAAGCTCTTAAATTATTAGGCACACATACCATTATATCAATTAAAGATTTGTCTTTCGATACCGCTTATCCGCACAAACTCAGAATTTTTTTGAATAAATTTTTTTTTAATTTAGGATTTTGTGTCGAAGTAGCCCCTAGGGTGGGGTAACTTCAACAATGGCTAAATTTGTATGAAAAGTCGAAAATACCCTACTGCAGGGGTTTCTTCGACACCATATGTAACTTTTAAAAAAATATCAGGAAAAACTTAACTTTTATTTAAGTAAATATAAAAGCAAAAATAAAGCTTAGTTCTAATATAAATCACCAAAAATAAAGCCTGAGTAGTTCTACATAAGTCACAAAAAGCAAAACATAGTTCTATATAAAAATATGGCCTTATAACAGGAACTTGTTTAAAACAAAACTTTAATCTTTGGTTTCATAAAAATATTTATTCATCATCACAGATTTCGCATGTGTACTGTTTTCTCTTGAATCCACCATTGCTTTCAGTCTTTTTACGAATTTGTCTTGCATTAGACGGGCCTGAGTTTGCATCATTTAGATCAGAACTTTTGGTCAATCTCATTTTTTTTCTGGATATTTGGCTCTTATTTTACTTTCCAAGACAGATAATAGCAACTCCTCTTCATCGGTAGACAAGTTTTCTGTCGCAGTCTCTAATTCATTGGATGCTTCCTTATCAGTCTGGTTTGGTGCATTCGTTTCTTCAGGAGTCGACATGGGGCGCATCTGTTGGTCAGGTCGTTTGTGAACTAAACACCGGTTGCACGTTACAAAGAGGGATTTGCGTTTTTAACTGATCTTTACAGGCTTGCAAGACAAGCGGGAGGAAGGTTCGCGATGTTACCACTGTGTGTCAAAGATACTTCAGAAGGTGTCGAAGTAACCCGCAATTTTGAAGTAGCCCCAGTTTACGGTACTCTTTAATTTTCCGTGAAAATGAATAAGGGAAATTGGCTCTCGATCAAGGAAAAGTGACAACCGCTAGTACCTCAGGGATTTACCAAATGTTTATATTAATAGAATGGAATTTTTGAGGAGCTACACAAAAAATATAAATTTATTACAAAACGGTTTTACTTGATGAGACATGGGTAATCAGTAGAGGATCTTGTAGAAATACCTGGCAGGATACAACCTAAGCCAGAAGCTCTTCAAAAAGCCATGAAGATAAGTTAGAGCTGCTTTTGTTTTAAAAAAACTCCGTTGGCAGGGAAACGGGGAGTAATGGGGGCTACCACGTTTTTTTAAGCTAGAAAGCTCTATAAATATTGACACATTCAAGCGCTCCTAATACCCTCAGCTCCCCTTTGCAGCTAATCTATCCCAGCATTTTCAGTGTAAATTGATTTAAATTTACCTAATTTTTTCCTCATATAAATAAGAAATTAACTAAAATAAATAAATTTGCCCAAAAAAGGGTTAGTAGGGATGTATGTACAGTAGGGTGGGCCGAAATCGTCGGTTTTTTCAAAATTTTCGATATTGGATTTGGAATAGCAGGAAAAAGTTGCCTTTTTAAGTTCGAAAACAAAAGTTTATTTTAGGCTTTTTCATTTTTTGACGTCTTCTGCCCTCTACCAGAGCTCAAAATTTTCCAAAAAATTTGAAAAATAAATTTTAAAATATTGATTTGGAATACCACTCAAATTGATCAAATTAATGTTATAAAGATAATTCTTATTTACAATTTTTCTCTGGTGATATGTCTTCTGCCCTCTACCCTGCATTAACATTAAAAAACCATCGAATATAAAATAATATACTATTTTTTGAATATCTTAATTTCACCCATTATTACCTATACTTTTCTAGATATACTATATTTGATTTTCAACACCCATATTAAGTTCAAAAGAGAAAGAACTTCTTTTTTTGGTAGATCAAAGAGGTCCCAGAAAAATGATTATAGGATCTGTCGACATAAAGGTGACAGCTAAACTCATAGGTAAAGCCAGTAAACACAAGAAAGACCAAAAAAGACTGGATTTACAGCAAGGTTCCGCACGAGTCGCCGAGGCAACATCTAAAATGAGTTTAGCTACAGCACGCGAGACGCCATCTATTTCTGTAAATATTGTAAGTGAAAAAGCACATTGCTCAAAAAATACCATTAAATTTCCAACTCTAGCAAAAGTTTGTGATAGATATGGTCTGTCTGATAGAGCCGCCGCAGCAGCAGCATCAGCTGTGTTACAGGATATTGGAGTCTTGACAACAGGGAATACCGAATTGACAGTGGATAAAAATAAGCTGAGAAGGGCTAGGGAAAAACAAGAGAAAACCTCTTAGGATCGACAAAGCTTAAGCCACTAGAGGCATTATATTTCGACGGACGAAAGGATAAAACCTTACTTATTGAAGAAATGGAGGGTACCTAGAGCTCATAGGAGCACAACATTAGAGGAACATATTTCGCTCGTGCAAGAACCAGGTTCTATTTTCCTTGATCATTCAATTCCTTCCTCTGGGTCCGCAAAAAGTGTTTGTGAAAGCATTATTTGTTTTTTTAAATGACAATAGTTACAATTTAGACAATTTAGTCACGGTAGGATGTTACGGTACGGTGGTTAATACCGGTTTAAAAGATGGAGTTATAACACAACTGGAATCAAAATTATTAGGACGCTCATTACAATGGTTTATCTGCCAACTTCATGGGAACGAGCTGCTACTACGACATATTTTTCAATATCTCGACGGTAAAACGACAGGTCCTGCAGCTTTTTCAGGTGTGTTAGGCAAGAAAATAGAACATTGCGAAAAACTGCCCCTCGCTGAATATGAAATAGTTAGCTGCCAGTTACCCGAAACTGACTTCAATGATTTAAGCGCAGACCAGAAATATCTGTATCAAATTTGTCTCGCTGTATCTTCTGGCCAATGCTCTGCCGATTTATTGAATCGAAGCCCAGGAAAAGTGAACCATGCCCGCTGGCTTACATTAGCCAATCGTCTTTTGCGACTCTATGTTTCAACAATGGAACCCTCTTTGAATTTAAAAGAGTTAGTTAATTGTATTGTAAAAGTTTATGCTCCAATGTGGTTCTACATTAATGGTAATCCATCTTGTGCAAATCGATTTGCAGCTATCCATGTCACACTCAGGCAGTGGAAAGATGTGTTAAACTAGTAACCGAAGTCTCTTTGTCAGTTGTTGGTCTCAAAAAACGAGGTAGATTTATTAAAGTTAGATTAGAATCGTATAAATCGATGCTTAAATTCGAAAGCAAAAAAGATTTTAATCAATAATTTGTAATGAGGATGAGGGTGGGTGGGATGAATCTCGATAAGCAGTCACGTTCCCGTGGTGAGTTCTGGGTTGTTTTCTCAATAAACAAGCGAAGAACTGCTTAAAAATTATATTTTAAAAATTATCACAATAAAAAAATGTCAAATAAAATTTATCCTTAGTGAATCAAATCACGACCTTAGAGTGGTATCCCAAATCAAAATTAATAAAAAAAAATAAATTTTTATTTTTTTAAGCCCCGGTAGAGGGCAAAAGATGTCACGCAATCCAAAAACTGTAAATAAGACTAATTTTTGTTTTGTTTAAAGGCAGCTTTTCCCCGGTATTCCAAATCAAATTTCGTAACTTTCAAATTTCGGAAAAAATTTAATTTTAATTTTTTTTAGCCCCGGTAGAGGGCAAAAGATGTCACACAATCGAAAAACTGTAAATAAGAATAATTTTTGTTTTGTTAAAAGGCAGCTTTTTCCCGGTATTCCAAATCAAATTTCGTAACTTTCAAATTTCGGCCCACCCTAATGTACAGGGGGTTTGTATAGATTTATGGAACGTTCCGACTATATTTGTTTTGTGTTTAGTTTAGTTATCTTGTGCATTTACATTAAAGAAACCTCAACCTTAACCCTAAAACTACCCCAACACAACCTCTAACCCCAACCCAGAGTTGCGCCTCAACAATCGGTTATGGTGAGTCCTCAGAAGCGGACTATACACAGAGCGCACTGGCGTTAGACGAAGTGATTGGCTGAAATGATCACGTGATCCGTCATAAGTAAGCTGTCACTAATCCACCCTGATTATGCCAACAGTCCGCTGAAAACTGGAGTTTATTTCTACTTTTCGGCGTATACTCCAAGTGACACTAATGGCAATGTTGATGGTTCGATGTTAAATGTTTTCTGTTTTGTTGTTTTCTTGTTGTGGTTCGTTAGTCCATTTTATTTATTTACGAGTTTATTGATGTCTTTATAAAGAATCCTATCCGTTTAACATTACTTAATTAAGATTAGCTTGGAATATGGCAAGCAGCCAGGTTAGTAGAAAGTCAGAAAGTACCCATTTGGCAATTTAAAACAATACCTTGTAAAGCTGTCAAACGTTCAAATGGACTGTCGGTCGGGATCAGTACGCCGAAACGAACGTATTGCCAAAGCTCATTTACTATTGCGCTCTCAAATTGAGTCTGCTTCAAATACGCTCATGAGGACCCACCTTTAGGGTCGGGTTTGGGAATTAACTTGGAGTTTGTGTTGGTGATGGGGTAAAGTGAATCTATGTTTGTAAATATACTAACCATCTAAATTAACTAAAAAACAAAAGATTTTTCCTTTTTGAGCCAATGTTAAACCTGTTTGATTTTATTGAGGCTATAGAAACAGCGTCCTCAACGACAGCAACGAAAATGGGTTTATCAAGGGAGCCCTTAGTCTTTAAAAGTGGGACGAATAGTGGAAACTACTATGATAGCATAAACCGCCAAAACTTCCAAAAACTGTTCAAGCATCAACTTGTTGTTAATTTGCCGGTCAAATCATTAATTATCATGGAGAACGCTTGCTACCACTCTGGGCTGGTAGAAGACTTACCCCGAAAATCTTGGACCAAAAAATATTAATTTCGTGGCTTTCCGAAAAAATATTACCTTACCAGAGACAGCCATGAAAGACCAAATCTGAGACTTGGTAGAAAAAAAATATTCTCTTGACGAATATGTAAAGCCTTTTGGGCATAGGGTTCTCTATCTCCCACCATACCATTGTCAATATAGCCCTATCGAAATGGTTTGGTGAGAGTGCAAAAGGCAATATGACCAATATATTTCTGCCCTAAAAGGAGCCTCTTCTGAAGCTTGGGCAACGTGGTAAAATGTTCTTGGCGAAATCTCCGTTGACCAATGGCAGAACTACATTCGGCACACCCAAAAGTGATACAAGAAGCTTACTTGCCTTAAGCCAACTCAAATGAACCCAAACTAACTATATGTCTAATCCAAGTCAGGTTTTGTTTTTTTGAGTCAACCGAAACTAACCCAAGCACTAGATTCAGTTAGTCATATCTCGTTTCGTGCGGTATGTGCGGAAATCATGACCGACTAGAGAAAATCTAATGATATTTGCTTCGCTTATGATCGATTTAATTAGTACACATTTTCATAGATTTAATTTTTTTTTTGTTAATGAAAAGAAATTCTATCCATGTTTTATGGATTTTTTTTTAATATTTTTTAATTTTATTTTTATAAAATAACACTAAGGGGTGGATCGAAATGACAATTGTCTGCAAACATTTTTTTTTTCAAGACGTTGTATGGGATAACACTAATTTTTCCAAGATTGACTTAAAATACTGCTGAAATGTTTCAATTATACTAAGGGGATACCGGTATTAAATTGATAATTTTCTACGAACCGTTAAAATATTGGAACTTCAACCCTATCCTAGATTACTTTTAAATGGGAATTAACTGTAAACCGTTAAAATACTTGAACCCAACTTTTTTTTCCAAAATTTTGGATTAGTTTGGGTTAGTTTGGTTAAATTTTGGATGGGAAAGCTTTTTCATCCCTTTAGGATTGACTTATAATACTTAGAGCCACAACATGCTGGAATATTTCAATTATACTTAAGTTGGTAATTTTCTACAAATCGTTAAAATAATCGAACTTAAACCCTATTTTTCTCTCAACATTTTGGACGAGTTAATGCTTTTATCTCTTCAGTATTGACGTAGAATACTTAAAGCAACAACGTGCTCAAATATTTCAGATATATTCAATAAATAAAGGTATTAAAATGATAATTGTGTGCGAACCGTTAAGAAGCTCTGAACTCAAACTTAATTTTTTTTTTATTTAAAATATTGGATGAGACAACTCTTTCATCCCTTCAGAATAGACATATAATACTTAGAACTACAAGGTGCTCAGACTGCAATTAAAATAATAGCATGGATATTAAATTGGTAATTTTCTACAAACTGATAAAGTTTTCGAGCTCAAATTCTGTTTTCTTCTCAAAATTTTGAACGAGTTAACGCTTTCATTTCCTCAGGATTGACGTAGAATACCTAGAGCAACGACGCGTCGTTGACGTGCTCAAATATTTAACTTATATTAGGGAATAAATATCTTAACTGTAAACCGTTAAAGTGCTTGAACCCAAACTTTTTTCCAAAATTTTAGACGGGAATAATTACTAATTAAATTGGTAATTTTCTACGAACCGTTAAAATATTCCAAGTTAAACGGTACTTTTTTTGCTCAAAGTTTTGGACAAGTTAAAGCTTGTAGCTCCTCAGTATTGACGCAGAATACTTAGAGCCACAACGTGCTGAAATATTTCAGTTATATTTAGAAAATTAAGGTATTAAAATGGTAATTGTGTGCGAACCGTTAAAGTGCTCGAACCAAAACTTTTTTTTTTTAATTAAAAATTTTGGATGAGACAACTTAGAGCTAGAAGGTGCTGAGATATTTCAATCATAATAAAGAATACGTATATTAAATTGGTAATTTTCACACAAACCGCTAAAGTAGTCGAACTCAAACGCTATTTTTTTTCTCAAAACTTTGAACGGATTAACGCTTTCATTTCCTTGGAATTGAGGTGGAATACCTAGAGCAACAACGTGCTAAAATATTTCAGTTATATTAATATATTATGTCAATATAATATAATATATTAATATTATATGTATAATAAGATTTTAAAATAGTAATTAACTGCAAACGGTTAAAGTGCTTGAACCCAAACTTTTTTTGAAGAGAAACTTTTTTAGCGAGGGTAGTAGGTAAGTCCGAAAAAATTAAACGGAAATGAAATGAATCGGAAATCAAAGTGAAACACTTTAATGAAGCATGTTCCAGTATAGCTATAGAGGGCTGAAGTATTCAGGACATATAGCCGGGGTAAAATGAGGGTCTTGGACGAAAACCGGAAAAGACGAAGGAGTTTAGCTACGAGGTCGGGGATAGCAAAATGGAAAGAAAAAAATGCTTTATGAAAAAAAAGTTGAAAAAAGACAAAAAAGTTTATTAAAAAAAAGTGTCAAAACCAGGGGCAAAAGTTGAGGAAAAAAAAGCTTAAAAAACCAAAATTCAATTCCTAATATCTCTTTCAGAAGTTTCACTCCAGTTGTGTGCTTATAAAGATGAGGCACATATATTTTTTTCAAAAATTTGGATGAGAAAACTCTTTCACCTCTTTAGAATTAACTTATAATACTTAAAGCTATAATGTGCTGAAATATTTTAAGCGGATAATAGTAATAAAATGGTAATTAATTGTCTGGAAAAAGTTAGAGTGCTTGAAGCCAAACTTTATTGTTTTTATTTAAAATTTTGGATGGGATAAAGCTTTCATCTCTTTAAGATTAACTTATAGTACATAGAGCTATAAACTGCTGAAATAGTTCAACTATACTAAGGGAATAATTAATTGTCTGGGAACCATTAGATTGCTGGAGCATTTTTTTTTTTATTCAAAATTTTTGATTGGGATAATACTTTTATCTTCTCAGGATTAACTTATAATCCTTAGAGCTGCAAGGTGCTGAAGTATTTCAATCTTACTAAGGGAGAAAAGGTATTAAAGTGGCAATTTTTTAGAACCGTTAAAATCCTCGACCCAAGCTCTATATTTTTTTCAAAATATTGGGTGGGTTAGAAATCCTTAGATTTCATTTCTTCAGGATTGATTTAGAATATTTAAAGCTACAAAGTGATGAAATATTTCAATTATACTAAGAAGCCAAGAGTAATAAAATGGCAATTGTCTGCAAACCGCTGGAGTGTTGGATCACATACTTAATTTTTTTGGTCAATTTTTTTATGTGATATCGCTTTCGCTTCTTCAGGCTTAACGTATATTATTTGGAGCTACAACGAGCTGAAATATTTCAATTATACAAAGAATTTTTTTAAGGGTATACGGGTATTAAAATGACAATTTTCTACGAACCGTTAAAACACTCGAACACAAACTGTATTTTTTTCTCAACATTTTGAACTGGTTAACGCTTCCATTTATTCAGGAATGACGCAGAACACTTAGAGATACAACGTGCTGAAAATTTTCAAATTTTGGATAAATTAACGCTTTCATCTCTTTAGTGTTGACTTAAAATAGAAGCTACATCATAATGAAATATTTGAATTATACTAAGGAACCACGGGTATTAAAATGGTAAAATTAGAATTTCCTCATTCAATTTTGAGAAAAATAAAGCCAGAAGTTCGATCAAATTTTACATTTTTTGCCACTTTATAAGTAATTTTTTTCAAGATGGTAGTAGATCTTTTTTTTTTAATTATCAGCTCCCGTTATGAAAAAATTTAATTTATTGTCTATAAAATAAGTATTTTAGCCTAACATTGAATTTATGGTATTTTTTATGGATGGGAACAGGTACTACAGGTATCGAGAAAAATCTTGTATTAAACCAACAGCATATTACTTATTTATTTTCAAAACTGTTTGTTGCTGAGATATCAGAATGCTTAAACTTAACTTAAAAAAAATCTATACTTTAAAAAGCTTTTAAAAAGGTTTTCCATTTATATTATAAAAAAATTTTTTTGTCTAGCTTATGGCTTTGCATCGAGTGCATTTAGCCACTACAATAACTTAAATTTAAAAGTCAAATGAAACATTCCATCATTCATACCAAATATAACACCAAAATAAAAATTGAGAAGAGACAAAATTATAGGATAGAACTGGGACACACGCTTCGCGCCATAGGGGTCCATCTAGGCGACTTTATAAATAACAAACAAAGAGATGGACCAATCGGTAAAATGAGACAGGGAACATAGGGTAAGACAAAAGGTACTCAGTTCTCTAAAGCTTTCGCTCTACCATTCTCACAAACCTAACCAATAAGTTGTGAATTATTTTGTCTTGCTTAGACAAAGTCATCAGGTTGCATGCGTTGATGGGTAGCCTATTTAGTTCTGCAAGTTTTTCCAACAAAAAACAGGATGCACGCTGATTAAATAGGCAACTAAAAAGCCAATGATTTAGATCGTCTACACTTGAGTTGTCACAGACGCACAAATGACTGTCAACCAAATTCATTTTGTTTAATAGATATTTAACATTGCCATGTCCGAAGATTAGTCTTATAAATGTAGTGTAGTGACATCGATTTAAATTGGTTTCTTGTAGGCTGGGATTAGAAACGAGATGTCTATTGGTTCTGGTATAGAAGTTTGGATTATTGACAGCATACTCTGCATATTTAACTTTCCATTTATTCTTGGCTTCATTTTTCAACTGTGAAATAGCATCATAATATTGTAGACCAAATATTGTAATGTCTTTGCTAATGGCTTCCTTAGCAAGGTTGTCCACTATATTATTTCCTAGGATACCGGCGTGCCCTTTGTCCCAAATGAATGATACTTTAATATTATAATGTGCCAGTAATACTAGTTTTTGAAAGATGTCAAAAATTAGAGGATTTTTATAAAGGTTTTTAGTTTTGTTATTCATTGCCTGAATACAGGACATGGAATCGGTGAATATCAGAAAGTGCGAAGAAGTTTTATTCAGAATTATGTAATCAAGTGCCTGTATAATCGCATAAGCCTCCGCACTGAAAATGGAGGAATTGGAATTTACTCTAAAGGATTCTCCATAATTATTGTCTTTAATATAAAATGCACACCCAACCCCTTCTGGTGTCTTTGATCCATCCGTGTATACAGAGATGGCGTCTTGTATCTTGTTTGTGATATTACTGATTATATTGTTATTCATTTCATGGCTTTCTGTATACTGAGGAAAGAACGTGTCTGTGTTAAACAAGATACTGTTAAATTTGCCAGTAAAAAAGGGGAGCTTGGGGTACTTAACAACTTCTTCTCGAAATTTAGTAGTCTCAATGAGAGCATCTACTAGCTCACCTTTTGTGCATCCAGTAACTATTTGTTAGATTGTCTAGTGATACCTGGTAGATTTTGTCAATTAAAAAATCGATTTGCACAAAGATGTTTTTAACAATGAATGTCTCAGCAAGATGAAGTCTTCTCAGAGATAGAGGTAGTTCACCAGACTCTGCTAAAAATGCATTTGTTGGGGTAGAGGAAAGGGCCCCAGTAATAATTCGTAGAGCCTTGTACTGTAGACGATCGATTTTTAAAAGCCTAGATTTAGTGGCTAATCCATAAAAAATTGATCCAAAGTCGATGAGGGCTCTCATATATGCTCTATAAAACATTAACGATACCTTGGGGTCGTCCTCAATACCGTCTGGTGACGACCTTCAAAAGGTTAAGACTTTTTTCGACCTTGCCAATAATACTATTTATATGATCTTCCCATGTCAGTTTTTGATCCAGTACCACACCTAAATACCTAAAACTATTTTTCCAAGCGATTTCCGATATGCGAGTCTGTGCCTAGTGAAGACTGTGACTGCAGATTTTGATGCGGACAGTTCTAAGCCACTGTCAAAGAAATACGCTTGACACCGGTCCATAATAAGGCTAAGAGTTTGTATACATCTTCAAGTTTTTCTTTGTAGTGTACAGGCAAAAATCATCTGCGTATTGAAGGATACTAACTTCGGGAAACAATGTAAATAAATCGGCGGTATAAAGGTTAAAGAGAAATGGACTCAAAACAGAGCCCTGAGGAAGTCCCATGTTTGCAACTCTAGGTCCAATAAGTTTATTGTTTAGACGAAGAAACACCACTCTATTACTAAAAGTTTTAAGAACATTAATAGCGAAAAATCTAGGGATATTAAGTGCTATCATTTTATTAATGAGAATAGACGTATCAACGTTGTCATACGCACTGGAGATATCCAGAAACAGAGCAGACAAATACTCGTTATTCGCATAGCAATTTTGGATATCCAATGTTAGATGAGCAATGCAGTCAGTTACACCATTACCTCTTCGAAAACCCAATTGACCTCTAGGTAGTACACCAGAATTTTCCGACCACCATTCAAGACGGGTCTTGATAATTCTTTCAAAAGTTTTGAAAATGCATGACATCAAAGAGATTGGTCTGAATTCGTTAGGTTTGCCGTGTTTGTTAATAGGTATAACAATGACTTTTTTGAAAGCCGTACATTCGTGACCATTTCTAAGAATTTTGGTGAACGCCAAACAGAGTATTTTTTTTGCATTAACAGGTAGGTTTTGTATCATAGCATAAGTTATACCATCGAGGCCTGGTGATGTATCATTACTTGATTTAATATTAATGTTAAATTCAGTGACTGATATGCTCTCGCTTAAAGGATGGTTGTTTAGAATTTGATGTCCCTCAAAGTGATTGGGCACAGAATCTGGCGTTAATTTTTTTTTTTATTTCAGCTCCTTCTTCAGTTAAATTATTGGTTAAGTTGATGGACAAACCTTTACTTATGGAATTTACTCTCTTCCATATTAATGAAGGATTGGTTTGGGAACTTAAACTTTGACAAAACTTTGACCAGCTATTTCTGGCTTTTTGTTTAAAAAGGCGTTTTGACTGCGCAGTAATATTTTTATATTTTAGAAAATTGTTTAAATTGATATGTTTTCTATAGTTTTTAAAGGCTTTAGAACATTCTGAAGCTATTTGTGAGCATTCAGCGTTCCACCATGGAGGAGAATGCTTCTTGTTAGAGGAAATGTTTTTTTTTTAAATATCAAATCAGCTGTGTCAGTAATTGCATCTATAACTTTTTCCAATAAAAAATTAGCATTGTTATCAATATTTATATGGGCTAGCTTATTATCAATTACAGTTTCATATAGGTTCCAGTTAGGATTTTTAAGAGACCACTTATAAATATCAGAATTATCATAATTATAGGTATCTTTGTTAATTTCAATCATAACAGGAAGATGATCAGAACCGTAAGTGTCTTCAAGAACATCCCATTGCGATTTATTTAGTAAGTTTGATGATATTATTGTAATATCGAGTGCAGATGCACCATTAACACAGTGTCTGGTAGCTGTGCCATCATTTCGTACAATGAGGTTCGGTGATTGGTCAATGGCCTCTAATAATTTTATGCCAGCTAAATTATTATATGTGGAGCCCCATAGGCTGTGATGCCCGTTAAAATCACCCCCAATAACACAGCTTTGAGATACCCTATTAAATATTTCCAAATATTCATTACAGGTTACGTTGACACTGGGAGGGCGATACAAGGAGACGAAGGAAACAACCTCTCTCCCTATAAAAACCTCAATACCACAGGCTTCCAGAGATTTGTTAGTGCGTTGGTCAAAATTAATAACCTTGTATGCCAAGTTATTTCTAACAATAATGGCAACGCCGCCCTTACCTTCGGCCCTATCCTTACGTGTTATGTTATAACCTGAGAGACTAATATTGTAACTATGCTTATACCATGTTTCACATAATAAACAGATATCGAAGTGTGTGTTTTCACATATATTTTCAAGAAATTTGTGATTCGCGAATGCCGATCTGGCATTCCACTGAACGATTTTAAGATTGGCGTTGAAGGTTATTAGTGTTAAAAATGTCTGTAACCAAATTATTAAGAATATTTTGCAGATTTTGATCAGAAACCACATTTTTTAAGCATGTGTTGGAGACGCTAGAGGATTTAAATTCTGAAGAAACATGTTTGGTGAGCTCGCCTACTAATTGATATCTTCAAAAGATCGATTTTGTGGACTTAAGGAACTACCGGAAAAAGACCAGTCATAATCCCTTTTATTTTGAGTAAAATGTGGCTGTTGTTGGTTAATTCTACGTTTCTTACTTGGATTACCGTCATTGAAGGATTCTTGTGTAGGCTGCATAGGATTATTTTTTTTACAGACAAGCTCCGGAAATTCCGTGTTAGAGTTAAGTAATGGCGCAAATCTATTTTTAGAAACCAAACTGGCATATGACGGGCTAACTACAGCTTTTTCCGCTTCTTTAAAAGGAATATTTAATTGAGCCATACACTCCTTTATACGTTTTTGTTTCGAGAACATCGGACAGCTTTTATCAAGGCTTGAATGGCCTACCGTCTTACAATGAACGCACGTCTTAACACAATCATTACAAGGTTCATCATCGATATCTCATCTTCTAGCTTTACATTGATTGAACGTGTGCCCAAATCTAAGACAAGAAAAACATTGCATAACTGGTGTATAGTATGTATCAACGGAGCATCTTAACTTTCCGAAAAAAAAACAAAATGGGGAAGTTCTACTTTAGCAAATGTGATTTTAACCATCTGTCTCGGAACGCGAATAAATTCAGCGTCATTTTCTTTATTTTTAACTCTGCGATACATTCTTTCAATACTAAGGACGTCGATAGGTGATTTAATCATTAGTAATAATTGATCTTCTGTGTAACTAGTATCAATGCCACGAACAATGCCTCTTTTCTGAGTCAAATTTAAGGGAATATAAGCGACTAAATCATGTTTATCAAAAAACTGGCTAGCAACAATTTTATTAGCGACGTTGGCACAATTCACTTCAATTTTAATTAAATTTCTTCCTACAGGATAAAGTTCAATAATATTTTTTAATCATCACCCAGCTCTAATAACATTTCACTCAATTTCATGGGATGCACACGCCCCAAGTTAAGATATTTGTGTTCAACAAAAATGTTAAACGGACCTGGACTATCATTCGCAAATCTATTATTAACATTAATTCTTTTGATCCTATCTGATAAAACTTTTTCTCCTGTGTTTTGGTCTGATTTACTACTCATTTCGACATCCTGGGTTATATTTACCCAATCAGGTGGCCTTCCGCCACCGGATTCGACCCCGTCGATGCCAGTCATATCTATGAAGGCATCGAGGGGTTTAATTTATAATATGAATCTACTTACAATAAGCTAGGGCTATTTTATTTTTAATATCCAAATAAAACCTAAGTATGAATATTATTCACAATGGGCCGGAAAAAAAACAAATTCCGATTAACTGATAAGTCACCGTGAGAGAACCGATAAACCGCTCGATGTACACCTGTAGGTGTTTCGAACCGAACTGATAATAAAAAATTAAATAAATAATATTAATGTGATATAATTCTTACCATCTTGCAAGAATTCGGAAACTGGGTTTTTTACTCCGGATGAGCGTTCCAAATTCTGTTTAGCGAGGGAGACCATTCGAAAAACCGGTGCGAATGTATTTAAGCATCGGTCCCTAAAATGTATCTTTCTCCTAAACAACAAGTATGATCTTAGGCTTGATGGCGTCGGCACTGAAACAAAAAATTTAATGTTATGCCTCATGTAAACCAGACTGGATTATGTACTATTATGTACCATCACTCAGGGACAGAGCTTATAAGCTTCCTGCAAATATTTTCGGGGAAAATCGAGTAATGCATTTTTAATTTCTAGCTAGAAAAATATATATTCGTCACGAAAGTAATTTTTCACAAATAAAACTGAAACTGAAAACTCTTTGCAAATTTATTCCGGCTAAAACATAATAACAGCGTAAAAAACTATGCATATTTATAAATCTCACGAAGAAGAAAAAAATCTCACAGTGTATTTAAGAATTGCTTTTTATGCCAAATCTTGTTACCATAAAATTAAGCAAGATGCAATTTACATTTTTAAATAGAGTTAATTTTTAATTAATATACGCAATTGTTTGCATAAAAGTATAAAAATATTACATTAATATTACCTACTACATTAACTGACTTAAGGATTACCTAGTTGCAATAGAGTTTGCAATACTTTTTATAGTGCCTAATCTGATGTATGAATAGGGGAAGGTCTGGTAATATCGTTCATTTTAATAAATTTATTTTTTTTTGGTCAACCTTTTTAGGACAAAAATATATAATATATGAATAGATTAACGATATAAATTTCTTATAGTTGTAAACAACTTATATATTAAAAAAGAGCTTTTAGTTAGTTTCAGTTATCGCACTGACCGTTATCCCACATTGTATTTATGTAGAGATGAAACGGATAGTTGTTTGGCCGGATACCGGATACCGAATATCCGGCAAGCTGCGAGCAGTCTTCAGGATGACCTGTCCTACACCTCACTCTGGCCTGAGAGATCGATTGATAAAAAGAACAAGTTTTAAAAAACAAAGAGATTCTTAACTCTTTGTTTTTTTTTTACTTTTTTATTTTTTAGTTCAATATTATGACGATGAGTTATTGTAAATAACTGAGTTATTTATGTTTAGGTTGAAGGAAATCTCAGCTTACTTGATTTTTAGCCCTGAAGAGGACACTGATCAATGTCGAAACGTTGGCTTTTTGATTTGAATATTTAATAAATATTGCCCAAGTAAGCTGAGCTTACCTAAACATATTGTATTGTAGACGAAACTTCTTATCACTAAGTTATTTATGTCACCAATGACTAATAATTGGCAATTATTAAATTTTTGAAATAATTTTTTTTTAGTTATAGTTTTAATATTTTTCATTAATGTGAATGAGAGGTAATTTGAATTTTAGATTTATGGAAAGTTTTTGTAACTTTTTCAATTTCAAATGATTATAAGCCATTTTCCTATTATTTTCTTCACAAAGATTTATGTATTAAGGTTGATTTTAGGAAATTGTCATAGTTTTTAAATATCCGGTATACGGATAGTAAATTTAGTCCGGATAGGCAGGATACCAGATAGTTACCGGATATCCGTTTCAACTCTAATTTATAGCTTTGCAAAGTTCATTCCGCTTTTGATCATCACAACAATCCGAATAAAGAGATGATTGTTCTAATCTAAATTCCATGCTCCTTGAAAAAGATGAAAAAAATAATCATGAAATTAAAAATATAATTAAATGTTTAAATTAATGGCTATGATAAAATTTCAGCTAGTATCATTAAAACAGACAAATATAAAATAATTCGTATTATAAAACATCTACTTAGTACAATTTATTGTATAAAAATAGGAAGTTAATAAAACTGGTAAAAATAATGACCCAAATAAAAAATATCACCATAAATATAGCTACTATATATAACATAGGATTTTCGTAAATCTGTAATCACAGCATTAGCAGCAACTGATATTATTACAAACAAGCAGGTAAATCTTCATTAAATTGAAATAAGAATAGTACTCACGCTATATTATCTTTAGAAATGCGTTTGATATTGAAAATCCAAATATTATGAGAAGTTTTCATAGGTCTATTTTTAATTTGGTACTCTCATGTATCAAACTTTTACAGACATTTCATCATTAAATTGTCGGCTGTTGTTGCTTGGATGATTCTATGAAATAATTGTTGAATAATATTTATTGAAAATAATATTTTTTTTTCTATGTATTTAGACTTCCAGCACCACATTATACCTTTAGCTAAATTAGGAATTTTTTTCATCTTCAGAGATTTTGAAATAAATTGCTTTATCTATATTCTGTTCGTTATATTACGGTGCCAATATGGTTTATTAACTACATCACAATTTCATTTTAAAAGCTATAAAATTGCAATTTTCACGTTCGAGTCGAATGTGTCTTTACCTTTATTATTTTTTACAAGGATTGATTGATGTCTTCTTTATATCTATAAGTTTATGAACGCATACGGCCTTAACATTTATGTACAATCGCATAATATTAACTATTACTTATTATTCCACTTTTTACGATTACTTATTTAAATAATTTAATTTCCAGCAAACGCTTATTTAGACGGCAAAAAGAGAACTCGCTTTTACTATCTAATTCTATGATCTTTTTACAAGAGCTTTTCCACATTTAATGTCATAAAGAATAATTGGCATCGTGTTTATTTTTCTTTTTATTATGGGTATATACTCAGTATCTGAGTTTTATTAATTAAAACGAGAAACCCTAATGAATTAAATACTTAAATTACAGCTTATATTATAACTAAGAAATGAGCTACTTTCAAGAGTTGGATAATTTCACGTTATATATGTGGCAAAATTAAACACTAAAACTACATTATTTAATTTAAAACTTGTTAGGGAAAGGTAGATATTTTCCTCCCCTATTAAGCCTTTCTGGCACTCTTCTAAGACCTGCGTTTTAAGGATTTAAATGTTAAAACTGACATTGTAAGTAAGCATTAAAGCACTAGATGACAACTAGGTCAGAAATAAGTACAATTTATATGCATTTTTCCTCAATACATTTTTTCCCTGGGAATCTTTCCCAACTTACCAT